>JASSUY010050641.1:71148-110437 GCA_032466535.1 Forpus xanthops | reverse complement strand
CTTGTATGGAAACCTTTCTTTCACAGCTGCCAAGAGCCACCTCCAAAGGCTGAGGGACTTTTTCTCTCCTGCAGTTGTGTTGTGAATTCCCACTTACCTAGCAAGTGATCCCAACTGCCTGGCTTCCCTACCATTTAGTTCGTGACTGTCAGCCCCATTGTCCCAGCATTGGAGCAACCAGGTGATGATGTGCTCCACTGGTTGACAGGTAAAATCTTTTCTCATATTCCATAGCTTGGTTAAGGTCTGAGGTTGAGAAGTCACCTCTTCTTCTTCTTTGTCATGTGATGATGGCTCCTGATCAGATGCTGTCCCAGACGGTGAGTACATTGTTTCTTCATCTTGTTTCATCTTTCTTGCCTCTTTTTTGCTTTTCCTCTTGCATACAGGGGCAACCAATATTGGTACAAGTTGGTCCTCTGGTTTAGCTACAGTGATTATCACTGTGGTTTGGGTAGCTACTATCCTTGTGGCAGGGCTGGTGTAGCTGCTGTGCTTGGAGTTGGAGTAGCTGCTCTGTCTGTTGCTTTGCCATTAGATCCAGGGACATTTTTTGCCTTTTGAAGGTGCTGGATAGTGTTGAACAAGGCCCTGTAAGCATTGGCCAAGCCCCAGCACACTGCCATTTGTCCACCTCTGGTATGGCCAGAATCACAACACACCTCACTTAAGTGTTTTAATATTTTTTCTGGATTTTGTACTTGTTCAGTGGTGAAGTTCCAAAGCACTGGAGAGCCTCTGGACTAGATGCTCGCCCATACTGTCCCACACACCCTGCCACTCATGACTGTCCAGCCTTGGGGAAAATCTCTGTCCTCCTCCATCGTCGCCTAACCCCACACAAGGCCCAAACCCAAACCTGTTTACCTCTTAGGACCAGACAAAATGGTTGTGAGTAAAACACACTCTGTATGCGCACCAACATGGCAATCCCCATCACAATCAGCAAGCAGGTCCCAAGGGTACTTAAAGGCCATTCAAAACCTTCAAAACTCTCAAACAATGCTGTAAACGGCAGGTGCAGGTGGGACCAGGAGGATAAGAGGATGTCTCCTTCACATGTTGACCACCAGAGAAGGAGAAAAAAAAGATGTGTAATTGCTAAACTCTTCTATTATATATCTCCCAAAGTATAGAGGTGGTGACCACACTGGGAACACAAGCCAGTTAAGTTTCATGATCGATAATTCTATTGCATTACAAGTCATTACCATAAAGTACAATGAAACAAGAACCTTATCCCAAGGCCCCCAGCTGATAATCACTAACACAGCAAGTACAAGCTGTAAGTAAGGTACAACATGCTGAAATTGTGAGATCAAGAGCAACAACTTTGAGATCCAACAAATCAGCATTGTGATGAGTGAGTATTAATCCAAAACAATGAACGCTTATCACAAATACAATTAGACACACTCTGGTCAGATCTGTCGTTATCTCAACCCTTTGGACCCCACGCTGGCCACAAAAAAGACCTGCTTAAGGTTTAAGCACAGCTGTAATTCAGAACCACGCAGTCGCTCTCTCGCTCCCCCCCTTTCTTCCCCACCCCCCCCAACACCCCGCTCCCAGAGGGATGGGGAAGAGAATCAAAAGAATGTAACTCCCACTGCCTGAGACAAGAACACTCCAGTAACTAGGGTATAACACAAACCACTGCTGCTACCAACAATAATAATAATGATAAGGGAAATAACAAGAGAAGAGAATACAACCGTTCACAACCCACTGACCGATACCCAGCCTGACAGAGCAGTGATCTAGCCCTTCCAGGTAACTGCCCCAGTTTTTACATCCTGGGCATGACGTGCTGTGGTATGGAATACCTCTGGTTAGTCTGGGTCAGATGTCCTGTCTCTGCTTCCTCCTGGCTTCCCCTCGTCCCTGGCAGAACATGACACTCAGAAAGTCCTTGATCAGAGTCAACATTACTGAGCAGTAATTAAGAACATTGGTGTTGTCAGCGCTGTACCCAGGCTGAAAGTCAAAACCACAGCACTGCATTAGCTACTAAGAAGGAGAAAAAATGACTGCTACTGCTGAACCCAGGACAATTGTATATCACTTCCTATAGCTTGTATTTGCCACTGCTCCAGGAATAACACTAACCGTCTAGGAGCTGTAGAGAATCTTAGTCTCTGTGTTTATGCTAGCCAGGCCATTTCTTATATTCTCAGGAAATATGAGAAATCACCATCTTGTGGGAGCTTTCTTTGGTTGAAGCTAAATCATGGTTGTGTTATGACCTTGTAACCATGGGGCTCTGTATGGATCACATTCACTGAAGACTGCTGATATGTGTAGGGGCCATGAAGTATCTCACTATGACAGTGCTGCAGTCCTGATGATGGTACATGCTGGAGATGACCTTTCTGTCCATGACAGGAAGGATACTTTTGTTCTGGTGAAGTTTAACACTGGAAATTATCACAAGAGAACTCCTAAGATTGGCCACCAAAAAAAAAGTATTCTGGAAGACCAAAATAGAAAAGCAGTGATTGACATCCTGAATCAAGACAAAAATAGCAGCATGACATTTGTAAACAGCACATTAACAGGTTTACATTAACAGGTTAGTCATTCAGCATCTGGTTGTTTCCCATCTTGAACAAATGGTAATAAGCAAGTGCTTAGCAAACATTTAGGGTACACAGGACTATTTTTTAGGTAGAAAAGATGGTTATGATCTTAGGCACCAGGATTTTTACCATCGACTGGCTTAAATTTCCATACTTGACAATTATTAAGATTCCCATAACATTAGATTAGGGATGTTAATACAATTGTTACGGTTAAATTCCAACTCAACTTTCATTAATAACCTCTTTCTTGTCTAACATGCCCCCACAATCTCAGCTGGGTGAAAGACGACACTCATTACATTTCAAGCTTTTCTGTGCAAGGGCAGAAGATCTGCACAGCACAGTCCAGAGGTGGCTGCATCTCACTGGTAGGCGGAATGATTCACAAGACACCAGGGTTTGCTGGTGGGGAAGAGAAGGGTCCATGGGTACCAGGCAAAAGGCAGAAAGAAAGGGAGTGATCAGCCATAGGAAACCCTACTTCATAACAACTAGCTTCTTTTTTTTTTTGTAGCTAGCCTGAAAAGCTGATCCCATATTCCAAGTCTAACAGATAAAGGGCCAAGAGAAAAAAAAATATCTACAGTCTGTGAAGAAGCATGAATTTTGAAGATCAGAGGATGTATGCATATTGTCTGAGGTTGAGATGGAGAGCTGCAGAGTTGCCCAGGTGAAGAGGAGCTCATCCAAAGGATGCCCTGATGGTTTTGGCTCAGCTGGAGCCATGATACTGACTTCAGTCACTTAACACCCTTACCAGTCCCTAAAGGGAGCAGTTCACCTCCTGGACTCAGGCGGCTGGGTGAACTGACAAGTCTGAAATATAAAGGTGAGTCCAGCTGCAGAAAAGCCCCTAGAGAGTCATTCTGCACTACAGAGGCAAGGAGGAGCTGGATCCACACATGGATTACCCACACATGGATTACCCACACTCGGAGTTGAAAGATATACAAATGATCTAGGTCCTGAAATCAAATAATATCTAAAACAACATCTTTTTTTTATTGTATTTAATTGTTCCAGGTTTCAGACTCATGGAGGGAAGGCTGGAAGCCTGACATTGCTTAAATCTGCTGGGTTTTAAGGCCTCTCAAAGCAATTTTTGGAAGGCCTGCAGAAGAGAGGAAAACCCTGGCTAAAGCACCTTCTTAAGAATCATTTTAAGCAGTGAAAATATACTGATACTCAACCTAGTTAAAAACCTAAAACCTAATCAACTCCTGCAGCTCCTGCTGACAGCAGCTCCATAACATCATCACTGATATGAACCTTAGGACAATGTTCCCTCTGTTGACGGCACTCCATAAATAATATTTCTACTCATTACTAAAACCTGAAAAAACTCTGAGGGGAGAAATGTCATGTGCCTGAATATAACTATATTACCCATCTGAAAGCTAATGCTCCTATTTTTTTTCTCATACTGCACTGTATATTGAAAAGACCCAGTATAGGCTATAAGTGGGAATACCTATAATTTTTTTTCTCCAGGAATCTTTCCACTTTCTAGACTTATTGAATGCCATAGAGAGAAGGAACAAGTTTAAAAAACAATTAGTAGGACATGTGGTGCTCGTTCTTGGCTGAAACTGCACATTCTCATCTGCCTGAAAATACTCAGCAGTCGTTCATGAAAAATGTTTTTGAACTAATGAGCTATATTTGCATTCCCCTTAGAACAGATTCAGAATTTTTCATCTACACTGCACCATGAAAAATGGATGTGTTTTTCACGGAGGTAATTTGAACATAAACCACCACATCAATGGAAAGCCAACCTTTGCAGAAACTTTTTAACTTAGCACATTCCATTTGTTTTCGCTGGGGAAGGTCAAACTTATGTGAGAGATGTAAATTTCATGCACAAACCTAGATGCTGATGAGATTTGTTTTTGTAGATAATCTGCAGCAGAGAAATTTTTCATAATGTCACCACAAAATAAATTAAAATGTTCATCTTCATATGGCTGGTTCCATTGCATTAAAATAAATGTTGCAAGCTCATTTAATTAGTATAGTTAGGAATGTCTCTTCCCTGCTTCACTGACTCTCCAAATCACAAGTTAATTTGTCAAAATCAGACCATTGTTTTTCCTTCATTCTTCATTACTGAAAAGACAGCCCCATTTAAATAAATGTTTATGCTACAGAGAGCAGTGCGGTGAACAACCCCAAAGCCCGTGCTGGAAAACTTTTGAGTGCAGAGAGGTAGGGCGCTTTTGTGTGTGTGTGTGCATGTGTGTGTGCTGTTATTGGATATTTGACTAGCTGGAAAAAGTACAAAATTGAGCAGTCTGCTGTAACTGATGATGTGGTGAACACCATCTCTCATCCCAGCAGCTACATGCACTTGGAAGCAGTTTTCTTCTATGTTTTCAAAGACAAATGATGACAAAAGATACAATCTCTATAAATTACCCTAATCAAATCATTCTCTTCAAGAACTCTTGGTTAATCAATTAGTCAGTGTTCACACTTCTTATGAATATCACTTCAGAGCCTCCCATAGCTTTGTTCTCTTCCAACAGCAAATATTTAGAGCATTTTATTAAAAAAAAAAAAAAAATCAGAAAACAGCAAAATATACAGCAAATAGAGAACCTCTGCAACCATATGGAGTCCATTAGCATAAAGCAAACTTTACCGATACCACTGAGGTAGCAGTTACTTGAATTTTGTTTGTTTAATCAGCTTAGTTATTATTTATTCCAAAGTCTTCTCAGAAAGCATCTATCACAAATGAATGGAAAAGACCACTAGATCATCATCTAAGCCTTATACTAATGAGTTTTTACACTGCATGAGGCAGGTACTTCTGCGGCATGCACTGTAGTCCTATTCTATAGCTTTCTCCAAGAGCCTTTTGACCTGCACATGAAAAGATTTTACATCTCAGCACTATCTTCCTTCCAACTGAGAGGACTCAAAACAAAACAGTCACCAGACTCCTGTGATTTTCCTTATCAGGAGGTTTTGGCCTTTATCATCCTTTGAATTTGAGTTTTTTTTTCTGGTTTGTGGTGAGCTTTTTTACTGTTTATCTATCTTCCCCTTATTTCTTTGTGTGAATTGTCTGGAAAAGGGCAAATGAGGCAGAAAAGATCATTGTTTTCACTAGGTTCCTTGGCTTGGCAGTATTTTCAAATGTCATTTAATACCTGTACCTAACATGAATTTTATGGTACTGAGAGGGAGAATCAAACCTATTTTTAATTTCAAGAGCTTTAAGATGAACCTTGTTTCATTAATAAATCATGTTACTAACAGGGACATTTAATTGCAGTGTTACTTCATGAATTCACAGTAAAAGCATGCTATATATTAATGGTTGGCATATTGATGTCCAGACATAGGAACTCTTGTGAATTGTGGAAAATCAACATTTGCAGATGTTCGGACAATTACTCTAAGATCACCAGAGTAGCTGAAGAGAGAGTGATATAGAGAGAGGACTTGTTCAAAACAAGCCAGGACCTGGATGCAACTTCTAAGGGGTGTCAGTGATGACATTTTCTGTCATGACCTCTATTTGGCCCTCCTATTTGCTTTTGCAGTGGACACGGGCATCCCAGAATAGGAAGAGCAGCTGTCATCAGTCAGTTTTGTGTAGCCCAGGTTTCTTTCGGCTACTTTTCATGTCCTAAGGATGGATTAGTTGTCTAGTAGGACAGTTTTGTCCAATGTCTGAGATGAGAGAAGAGGGCTCTGCCATGCCCCAGGGCCTGGTCATCTCCCCATAATGGCCTTTTGTCTTTTGAGACAGAGTGGAGAAGCAGACAAGCCTATGTAGCCAGTCTATCACTTTATTTAAGCACAGTTCTGGCTGTGGGCTCCCTTACCCACTAGCTCCACAGAAATCCCCACTTGGCTCCATCAATCCTAGGACCCCTTGCAATCTCACATTCTTTTCAAGCAAGGGACTGTGAAGGAGAAAGAAAGAATAATAGGGTGGGCTAGTGCCATGAAAGTCCTTGATTCTTAAGGTTAGGCAGAGGGGAAGCCAAAACCTATTTTAGCAAACTGCCCTGCTCTTTACACACCCATGGCATCTGGAGGAGGTGCCTTTTATTTTCCCTCAACCACATGGAGAGATACCCACTGAGGACAATGAACCTGGGGCAGATGCATCTTTGGATCCTCTTCTTCCACCATTAGCTGCATAAGGAGAAGTTGCTGAGGAAAGTCAAGCTGAAGGAGACAAAAGCCTCTGTGCCCCCCTCTGTGCCATTTGCACTTCCACAGCTCTCTGAGGAAGTTTATTAGATGATCTGAAATTCCTTTCTCCTTTTTCCCATTGGCCATCTCATACGCAGACTACCAGTCCAGCAGCAACATATGTGTCTAGGAAAAGTAACTGTAAAAGAAAACACTGGTGGGTTTATTATTCTTCTGTAGATTAATTTGTATACTAAAGTACCAACCAAACTTGAACTCATGGTTTGGTTCTTTTCAGCAAGTCAGCTACAGAAGACTGCTGGAATCTAGACTTTGAACTGTATAAAAACTTTCAGTTGAAGAAGACATACAAACCTGCACATTCACACAGCTATTATACAGCTTGAGCATTGCCAGCCCATATTATTTCAGACTTTTTTAAGACTGATGTTGAAATCAGGAGATTACACAAGAATCAGATTAAATTATTAAAATCAACCAAGGCACCAAAATAAAACTCTCCAGACACAATCCTGTTGGATGCAGAAGAAAATATGAACTGAGTTCATCCTAAAAACTGAGAAACCAAAAGATGAAGCTAAACATTTAGTTTTAGTGATCATGCATGTATGAGGCCTGCTTTTTCAGTGCTGTGGTTTCCTGATGGCTTGTTCTGAAATACACAGACTGAAGGGGTTGCAGTACAAAGCTATGCACAGAAAGGTCTTGTTGTATGTACTTTCTGCCTCACCTGTGAATTCACACCCTGAGCCTAAAGCCTGTTTTGAATCCCTCTCAAGGGTCACAGACAGGAAAACCTTTTTGCTCTGGCCAGCTGCTATCCTCCCATTAGGAGGCAGCAGTCCTATTCCAGGCCAGATGTGCTGTGACCTGCCTGAAGCATCTGAAATTTGTGTTGTGGCATTGACACTGCCTTGCATTTCTGCAACAAGGATCACAGGTGGAAGATGGGGTAGGCAAATTCTGCCCACAGACCACATCTGTAAGCCTAGAGCTGAGCTGGTTTAGGGTAAGTGAAATAAAAGCTGGCTGGACTTTTCCCAGTGGAAGCTGAGCTCCCGTTTTCATATACAAAATCTTTTGTGCTTTTCCACCCACACTGAAGATACAGATGGCGTTTGTTCGACAGAAAGAGAGTGGGAAGCATCTTCAATCAGGTAAATTAATCTGATCTCTACTCCTTCCCTTGGAAAAGAACAGCCTTTGTTGTAGCAAAGAGCTTGTTTTTGCTTCAGTGAGTCAGATTGCATCGGAAACTCCAAAAAGACTTTTCTGAAGAGCAAAAAGTTTCATGACTCTTCTTTGTCGCCAGTGCCTCCAGGGCTCAGCTAACGCAAATAGATGCTGTGTCACCATTCACGAACAGTGCGTAAGAGACACAGTGATCTCCTAAACAGATTTATGCAATAAAAAATGACAGGAGGGAATGCAGAGTACAACCCTGCATTGCAGGAACCCATCTTGACTTTTAAGAGCCTATATATGGTGACAGCTCTATTCTCGCTGTTATAAAAGTTCTTAAAACAATCCAATAACAATTTATCATTTTCATAAATGTTAGTCTGTAAAAATCATACCCTCCTCACTGCATTGCAGTGCCCTTAGACCTAGCTGCAGATCAGAGAGAGGCAAGAATGGGTTTTTGCAGGATTTTAAGGTTTTGCAGAGGCACCAGACATATTCCTCTTTTACATAAAGGTGCCTACATCCCAAGGACTGATTGCAGCAGTTCTGATAAGTGAATTTTTCACTCTCTCATTATCTCTCCTTTCAAGCTGCATCTGAAGATTTTGGTCCTTCTTTGAACATTTTCAAAGCGGAGAAATTTACACAGGAATAGTATGTCGTTCACTGTCATTCATGAAAAAATACCCCAATAGAACATTCACAGAGCAATTTGCACAGGCAGGAATGTGAACACGTGGGATAAGACTACAGGTTAGGTCATACTAATACTTCTACTACACATTTACTACTTATATTAGTCTATCTACATATGTTAAAAGAGATGCTGCAAAATTCACAGGGCCCAACTGTTCACCATTTTACCTCATGCCAAAAGCTGCCACTGTATTCCTTTCTATGGGAAGGGAGCCATCTCCTTTTGTCTGTGGGAAGCAGTGCTTACTCCCACCTAATGCTGTCTCAGAAAAAAGGCAAAAGCATCTGAGAAAACTGCTTCACCAAGAAAACCTGAGTTAAGCTGCCGGTAATAAATACATTTATTGGTAGACAGTAAAAAGTACTGAAGAGTTTAAAATAAATTCTGAGTTATTTAAACTTAATTTATGACCAGGAAAATAAACCCTCTCTTCTACTATTAATGTTTTTTATCTAGGCCATCAAATGTCACACCCTACTGATTTTGGATGTAAGGTCACTGGAAACAACATATCAGTGGTGTCAGCAATACAAATCAACTGAAATTCCCCTAAAAATAAAAATGTCAGGAGTAAAATAATAGGCAATAGTTATTTCATGGTATGAAAGACTTGTAATATATCAAGAGTTCACCTTTTTCTGCCTTTATCGTATATCACTTTGAACATTAAGTATACCTCCATTTCATATATTTTAAATACAGATTATGTATCTAGCTAAAACAATAATCTCAGAGAAAAGTGCACTGAAATGATTGTTTGGGTTTGCATTCATTTTCTTGAAATGTCTCCTAATTCATATCAAATGACGAAGCAATAGCCCTGCCTATAAAAGGCAGTGCAATGCACCATCTGATGCTTTCTAAGAACATATTTCTGTGTTAATGGAATATGGGAATATAAAATTGATCTGAACTAATGGTTTTAGCAAGAAGAAAAAGAGCGTAGCCTTTCACTCTGGCTGACCCTTCATTTGGCTCTTAAAAGCAAGAGCCAACCTAAACGAAGCATTGCAGGAAGCAGTAACAAATGCCACTAGGAAGGCAAAAAACAGCACATATTTGTGAAAAAGCCTCCTTTGAAGTTTCTGCGTAGATGAACACATCTGGGTTTGTTTAATTGTCTTCAGTACAAATGGGGATTTCCTCAGGCCATTTGTGACTGTTATTAAATGGCTACCAGGAAAGAGGTTACTAATTTGGCTTGTATCACCATGCTGAATTATAACTAAATATGCTAAATGTCACACCGCGCTGCATGTGGCATGCACACAAAGAGAAGCAGGCAGCTATAAAGCCATGTTGTATGGCTTTAGCAGCAAGAATCTGCACATCCAGTTTAGATGCACTTGAGTTTGTGATTAGCAGCCTGCAAGCATTTGAACCTTTTGTGGTTTTGTGCAATGAAGAAAAGGATGGGGATGAACTGGCTCAGTGCTATCATATCACTTACTTCTAATAAATCTGGCTCCACATCCATGAAGCTTTCCAGACCTGAAACCTCTCAGGGTTCAGGGGAAAATAAAAACACCTTATGAAATTAATACAAACATTTCTTGTAGAGAAGAGCTATGATACTGGTTAGAAAACACTTTTGATAGATTCTACCGGCATCTCTTTCAAAAAGTTTTTCTTTTGGTTCTTTCCTAAAGAAGGCAGCATATTCCTCCCTCAGTTCCTTCCATACTATATGGGAGTTCAACAGCACTCCACCTCTTGCTCACATGAAGGTTGTGAGAGCCCAATGCTATACCAGTGAGCAACATTCAAATGTGGTGGTGGTGGAATATGAGCTAAAACTCAGATAAGTGAAACTCGACAGGTTAAATATAAATCATACTAGCCAGCTGATGTACATGTTGTTCTAGCAGGGGTGATACATTACTGCATCGTGTGGAGCACAAGCCAAAAGGTATGTAATATGGAAAGGTGGGAAAGGGGGGCTGCAGCCTAGAAGGTAGGAGATATGTCAGCACAGAGAGGTGGCAGATCATTTCTCCTGTAGCTGAAGCCTGTGAAACAGATCCTGTAATATTCTCATTAAGGAGTTTGGAAGCACTTCAGTGATAAAGGACTGCTTTTCTGTCTATGTTTTGTGATAACTGTTGCCACAGATACGTGATGCCTGGGCAGTAATTTTCCTATTCCTTCCAGCACTTTTTCCTTTGTATTGATTCAGCAGTTTTCTTGGGCAAGAGAACTTGGGTTTCATGGCAGTGACACTTTCTACCTTGGGCCAGTAAGCTGTATTCCCCAAAAGAGATATTCTGGAAACACTTTCAGTTTTTTATCATTTTTATCATTTATGCCATGTAAGATTCAAGATACTGACTGATGGACTGTGAACATCATCCATTTCAGTCCCTGTAGTACTGCCAAAATACTGTCCTCAGCATAGAAAAAGTGAAATATATTTGATGATCACAGTTTCATTATGTCAGGAACTCTCTGCTGTTCCTTGTTATGATGGGCTTCTCCATTTCTGACTCAGATTCTGGTTCTGCCTCTTTCCTGCATTAACCTGATGTGATCTCATCAGGAAAACTGATCCATGAAGCTGAGGTTATAGCAAATGTTACTTAACCTAATAACTCAGTATCTGACAAGTTTTTAAATGTCTTTTAATATTTTCTCTCTGGTTGTGTTTTCATTCACACTGTGTTAATAGCAGCTGAGTAGCAGCAGCCATGGAGGTAGGCATGAAACCTGTATTTTCCTCCCCTGCAGTATGCAAACATCTGAGCTCCAGAGGAATCTGTGAGACAGTCTTGTTTGCTCTGCTTGATCTGCAAGCATACCCTTTCTCTGGAGTTTTAGCTGCAAGACATTTTAAAATCTATTTATGCCACAAAACATAAGGTTACCCATGCTGGGGGAAGAAATCCTTTATTTGTCTGCAGCAGGTTCAAGAGCACTTACAGATAGACAAGGTCCATGCTGTTTCACAAATGAGTATCAGCCTTGACCAGTCATGGTCTTACTGTATTGTTTGTATGATACAAACCCAGCGGCTCTTCTGCATAGGAAGTAAACTGAGATGACTAAACTGACTTCATTTGGTAATTCTCTCAGCTATCTGATCAAAATGATTAATGGTCATTCTGGTCAATGTTGGATTTAATTCAAGGTCACAGAAAAAAAGATAAAAGGTCACTTTGCTGACCAACCTCTATTTATCTAAGGATTTTTGTTATTAAAAGAATTAATCCGATAGTGTTTCCATACACAACACATTAATTATTTATACATTTGATACAAAATTACTTCATACAAAGATTAAGATTGAGTCTTAATTACTGGCACAAGGCACAGAGATTTAGTCCTATGATGAGCCTCATCTAGATAAGTGCAGCTGAATCCCAGTTAAAAAAAGTAGGTTTAAATATGTACTGAGCCTTGTATTACACATACCCAGAGCAGTTTACACCCAACGTGTAATACACAAGTAGTGGGTAAACTGGAGGCAAAAAATAAATCTTCCCTTGAGAAAAACCTCAGCTTTTGTGACACATTTATCAGAGCGTCTGTTTTCAGGAAGGCTTAGCCCATCATCCTTCATTTTGAGATTTGAAGTGACAGATATTTAAAACAAATAATGATACAGCAATTTTATTCAGTCTCCGGAAGTTTGAGGGGAACATTCTCAGCCTTAAGGCACTGAATTTCAGTCAGAAGTAATTTCTAATGTTGCTTCATCCTATTACTTCTAAATTCAATATAATTAGAGGCATATTCAGTTCATTACCAATTTGAACTCTTGCCCAGTTTTTTTCAGTCTGTTGCTTTTTCAAAACACTTTATTAAAAACTTGTTTTGCTGTCATATGTTTTAAAGGGAAATAATATCTCACAACTAATCATTTATTAAGATAATGCAACTGCAAAATGCAGAAAAACAACAACATAACCTCACTAGAAACAGATGGAGAGTGAGAAATAGACCTTTGCTTGGTTGCACATGAATATTTTGAACTTACACTTGAAATATGTATTAGCTGTATTTTCATCCCAGGAGTGATAAATACAACATTAGATTGAAAAACAATTATTTCCTTAGCTTTTGGGCATAGAGCACATTATTACCTAGACTCACTTATTGTTTCAAACAATGTCTTCTGAATTTTCCTGTGTTTTTCACTTCTCATAAATGCCTATAATGAGAGACAGGAAACCTGAACAAAATGTGAAAACTATTTCACTATATGACTGTTACATTGTTCTTTTCTTTCTGCTGCCTCATTAGCCCGATTGTCAAAAGTCTCAGCAGACAGCAAAGGTTTCCATTTTTAATGGTAGAAGATGGGCAAGAGCAGCCTTTTAAACCTACAGGCAGTGCCTCCCCAATACATCTTTTGGTGCTGAAAGGGAGGATTTACATGGATTATATAGTAGTTACAGAATCCCACAAATCTCACATTGGGAAGCATGCATGCTGAACTCACTATTGTCACTGGGTAATCATATTAACTGGTCTCAATCAAGTTTTAGCAATGGCATTCATTACATTCCTCCTGCTCGCATACAGCATTTGTGCTGTGGTTTTATATAAGGATATGAAAACTGTTTCTCCATACACTCTGCAAAGCTTTACAAAGATGTTTGAAACCTATATTTCCTGTGTCACAGAACCACTGTTTCAGCTGCGCGCCTTATCTAAAGGTGCATTTGCTACTCCCTGGTTTAACAAGATGGTTATAGCAGGTTAGGTGCTGTGACAGCAGTAGAAGGAGCTGTGCTCACTGTCTGGACTAGTGATGCCCAATGGCCATTAGCCTTGCTGAAAGATGAAGAGAGATTGCCAGTAATTCCCCAACAGAACGTTAAAACAAATACATCCTAACTCATGTTTACAGCTCCTAAGGGATAAGCTTAAAATGCAAAGAGAGCCCTACAAAGAGTCTGAATAAGTAAGGCCAGAATGATCCTCAGAAGTGGTAGCTGAGCCTGGGATACAAGTTTTGCATAGAAGTAGCATGCTTCCTATCAAGATGTGTTGGATTTGCACAAACACCACAATAGCTTCTTAATGATATCCAAGGAGAGAAAAACCTCTCAGAGGTGCTCTATAGTATAGACACACACTCACTATAGAGCAGCAACCCTTAAGAAAACTGGTCCTTGAACCACTCTTGCAGACCCCCAGCTTTCCCAGTACATCTGTCAGCAGTGTCTAGCAGGAGCTCATCCCCACTCATTGTTTGGGGTGGTTTGTGAGCTGTTAGTGCAGTTCAACAAGAACAAAAACAAGTCTTCCAGTAAGCAGTGTTAGGGCAAAAGTCTCTGAAGTGCAGTCTCTGAAATCGACAGTCTCCCAGACAGTTTTTAACAGTATTAAATTACTTTACAGTTATTATTTATTCATTTCCTTCTTCTTACAGGCAGAATCCCTCAAGAATAAGTATTTACCTATCAATATAGATGTATACAGATTGCATGTATGCAAGTCTTTTTGTCCTTTTTGTTCTTTGTCTTTTGCTTCCATTTCTTCACCATTCTCTTTTTTTGTTCTTTTTCTTCCTTTTTTTTTATTACTGTTGTTGTGGCTTTAGTTTCCCCCTCCTACATTTTTTACTCTTATCATATCTTGTCTTTTACTGCTGGCTCCATTCTTATCTCTGCTTGTCATCAAACATCTAGCTGTTGAATAGTTAACATTGACAGACAGACATGACCACCACAGGACTTCTAAGTTAATAAATTGATACCATCAAAAAGTATGAGAGAAACTGAGCCCTAAGAGCTAACATTTCAGGTCACTTGCAGATTCAGGAAAACAATATTGAATTGGTTGCACTTTTTTCAGAGAGTGGTGTTAAAAGAAAAACAAACAACAAACCAGCCAACCAAACTGAACATTTCAATAAACTAAACCAAAAACATATTCCTTAAAGTAACAGCATTTTTTTAGGACACATAAATGTACAGGCTGCGTTGAAACCAGGCTGGTGCCACACTCCTGCTGAAACAGGAATGACAAGGGTGAAAACACTAAGCCTGAAGTGGCCCAGGATTTGCCAGTACCCAGGGTATTCCATAAAGGGGATTATGAGGGAAGAGGAAGGGTGGCTGTTGGGGAAGATTGTGAGGAGAAAAGAAGGGTGGCTATGAAGGGAGATGTTGTGGTTTAAGCCCAGCTGGCAACCCAGAACCACGCAGATGCTCACTCACTCCCCCCCACCCCCCCGTCTTCCTCCCCCTGCTCCCGGAGGGGTAGGGAGGAGAATCAAAAAAATGCGACTCCCACGGGCTGAGAGAAGAACACTCCAGTAACTAAAGTATAACACAAACCACTGCTGCTACCAACAATAATAATAATGATAAGGGAAATAACAAGGAAATAACCGCTCACCACCCATTGTCCGATACACAGACCAACCCAGCAGTGATTTAGCGCTTCCAGGTAACTGCCCCCAGTTTATATAGTGGGCATGATGTGTTGTGGTACGGAATACCTCTTTGGTCAATTTGGGTCAGGTGTCCTGTCTCTGCTTCCTCCCGGCTTCCCCTTGTCCCTGGCAGAACATGACACTCAGAAAGTCCTTGGTCGGAATAAACATTACTGAGCAGCAATTAAAAACATTGGTGTTATCAGCACAGTTGCCAGGCTGAAAGTCAAAACCACAGCACTGCACCGGCTACTAAGAATGAGAAAAATGACTGCTACAGCTGAACCCAGGGCAGGTGATCATGAGGGGAGACGAGAGGTGGCTATGAGGGAAGGTAGTGAGAGGAAAGGAGAGGAGAATATGAGGGCAGATGGTGAGGGCAAAGAAGGGGCATCCATGAAGGGACATCATGAGGGGAGATGAAAAGTGGCTATAAGGGAAGATCATGAGTGGAAAGGATGGTCACCCACAAGAGGAGAACATGATGGGAGACAAGGGATAGCTATGAGGGAAGATCATGAGGGGGAAGGAGTGGTAGCCATGACAGGAGGCCATGAAGGGAGAGGATGGGCAGCAATAAGAAGAGATCGTGAGGGGAGAACAGGGGTGGCTATGAGGGAAGATAGTGAGGGTAAAGGAGGGGCAGCCATGAGGGGAAATTGTGAGGGGAAATAAGGGGCAGCCATGAGGGGTGAGTGACCATCATGAGAGGAGATCATGGGGGGAGAGGAAAGGATGATCATAAGGAAAGATCATGATAGGAGAGAAGGGACAGCCATGAAAGGAGATTATGAGCAGGGAGGAGGGCAGCCATGGAGTGTGAGGGGTGGTCACGAGGGGTAAGGGTGACAGCTATACAGTATAGGCCACTATAGAGGGCAGATGAGGGGTAACTGCGAGTGGAGATCGTGAGGGGCAGGCATAATGGGAGATCAGTTTGCCTTTAGTGACATGGTTTAGAGCTGGGCTTGGTAGTCCTGGGGTAATGTTTGGAGTTTATGATCTTAAAGGTCTTTTTCAACCTTGTTAATTCTATGATTCTATAATATTATGGTCTCTGTACACCTGAGGTCTGGGCTGCATGCAGGAGAGGCATGAACATAAGGATGTGTGTCCTCAACCTACTCTCAGGAGACAGTAACATACAGAGGACTCACACTTCTGCAGCAGCACTAAGGCTGCAGGTTTTTCATACATCCTTACCAGCCCAAAGCTCATAGATTTTTGGCTACAGTTTTTTTTGTTTAATCTTCTATAAGTTATATTATCCCACAGAGAATTTCATGATTTTCAGTCTAAAACAGGGATCTCAATCAACTTCTTAGTGGTCCCTGGCTCCGTTGTGCTTGTCTGGGAGGGGAACCAGTGTTAGCAATGCCTAGGGGTTTATAAATCCAGATTATTTCCTGATTATTGACCAGACATTTCCTCTGGCCTGTCCAACTTCTGAAAAAGCCTTTCATGCTGCTGTGAAACACTGTGACCCAGAGGTGGGAATCTGTAGCTCTTGTTGCCCTTGGCATGTCTCTCCCACTCAGGGAGAACCACAGTCTGCAGGTCAATCAATCCAGCACTCCCTACAGACAAGGATGTGTCCCTGAGAGGGCTAAAGGGGTTGACAGGATAGTGCTAAAGGCATTTCTGCAAGAGTAGTTACTACTTGGATTTTTTGGAAACCACAGCATACAGATAAATCAATCACAGACTAACCACAGCTGGCAGTAGGTACATTCACACCTCATGAATGGAAGTAAATTGTCTTCTTGTTTGGTAATTCAGTTGTTTAGTCCCAAGATCAGTTTGCCAGTTTGAATCAGAGAAGATTTCTGTAACCCAGCACTGCACATCACAGCTTGTGTGAAAAAAAATACTTCAGTCTTCTTTGAACTTCTGAGTATTTTGACCTTCAGAACTTGTACCATGAATTTTTAAATTAACTAGCTCATAATTAAATCAACTGATTAAATAAAGAATTTTTAGTTGATAAAGCACCGTTATGCATTCAGATGGCATAGGGGTTTTAATGATATGTAGATTACCCCTAAGAACAGCTTCATCCTCCTACACAGCTTCCTGGGTCCCTCCCAGCTCACAGCCGCATCACTGGCCAGGTAGCCCACCCAAATGAGGTATGGTGGCCCTGGAGACAAGGTTTTAAGAGACTTCATTTCTGCTCTTCGTTCCATGGGTGCTGGTAGGGTGTACTGCTGTTTTGTGCTTCCATTTCCCCCTCCAAAATGAAGCTGTGATGTCTCCTCAGCTATAGGTGCTCAAGAGGAGCATGATCTAACTTGTCCTTGAGATTCAGAGCCTTGCAGCACAAAGGTATATTCTAGCAGGAAAGGAGAAGTTGTCACCAGGTATTTTCCAGTGAAGAGCATGTGTGAGAAAAGCTGGAGAAAAAACAGGAGACAAAGGACAAATTGACATACCTTAAGCAAGTGGCAGGAGACATGGCTTTAATGAAAGCAGAGAGTTTAGGCTGAAAACTGGCTGAAGAAAGCTTGCAGTTGAGAATGAATCATAGAATGGCAGAATCATTTAGGCTGGAAAAGACCTTTAAGATCATTGAGCCCAACTGTTGACATAGCACTACCAATTCCACCACTAAACTATGTAATTAAGTACCACATCTACATGTCTCTTAAATACCTCAAGGGATGGCACCTCCACCACTTCCCTGAGCAGCCTATTCCCATGCTTGATAATCCCTTCAGTGAAGAATTTTTCCCTAATATCCAGATTAAATCTCTCCTGGTGCAGCTTGAGGTCATTCCCTCTTATCTTACTCCTTGTTATTTGGAAAAAGAGATCAACACCCACCTCACTTCATTCTCTTTTCAGGTAGTTGTAGAGTGAGAAGGTCTCCCCTCAGCTTCTTTTTCTCCATGCTAAACAACCCCAGGTCTCTCAGCCTTTCCTCATCACACTTGTTCTCCAGACCCTTTACCAACTTCACTGGCTTTTCTGGACATGTCTAGCACCTCAATGTCTCTTGTAGACAGCAGCCAAGAGCTGAACACATGATTCGAGGTGCGACCTCACCAGTGCTCTGTACAGAGGGACAGTCACTTCCCTAGTCCTGCTGGCCACACTATTTCTAACACAGGCCAGGATGCTCTTGGCCTTCTTGGCTGCCTGGGCACAAGCTGGCTCATGTTCAGCCAGCTGTCGACCAATACCCCCAGGTCCTTTCCTGCCAGGCATCTTTACAGCCACTCTTCTACAAGCCTGTTACACTGTGTGGGATGTTTTGACCCAAGTGCAGGACCCACCACTTAGATGCCCTCTCCTGTTGTTTGATTTGGCTTTTTAGCAAGATATGTTGGTTTCTGTGTAGGTAAGCTTGCCTGAAATATTACGGTTCACATTAATTTCTCCCTTTAATGGCAGCAACATCCAGAGCTCTCAGTCTTAGTTCACTGGGTGCAGGCACCAAAAGACATTGGATGAGAAGCTACAGTGTGACTACTGTAAGTATCTCAAGCCCACGCCACCCTTGTCCTTGCTTGAGCATAAAGAGTTTTCTATTGCATATGAAGTTCCCCTGGCTTTGGATCATTAAAAACCACAGCAGGAAAAGCTGCTTGACTTAGAGGTGTCATTTGACGTATCCTTTCCCATCCCTTAAACGTGAGCACATGACAAAACACAATAAAAAAAAAAAAACTGTTTCTCAGAGAACAGAAACAAAGGACTTAATTTTTTTCTAAAAGCTTTTTAGGTCAGTTCCCAATGCAGATCTTTCTTCCAAATGTAGGACTCAATATGCAACATAAAGCCATACCTACTGTTCAGTCTAAATTTAGATCCTCTTCAGAACTGAAACTACACCAGAGGAAAAATATCTAACAATGGTCTTTATTTAATTTGACATATCCCTCTTCAAAAACTTTCCTCGCAAATTTCTTTTGTGTTCTTTTAATAGAACAGTTTCTTTTCTTGGTATAATTCAAGTGTGGCATAAAGTGGGAACTACCCATTTAAAAACACATGCATGGGCAAGTAGAGAGATAAAAGAAGTCTCAAACAGTCAAACTCCTTAATGTTGCAAATAGAGGTTAGAGGGAGGATGTAAGAAGAGGAAAAACACAATGCTTGAAAGGAAAAAAAAAAAAGAAAGAAAATAGTTGTGAAATGTTTTGCTGATTCTTCTCAAGATAAGGATGCATGTAATATTTGTCATATTGTCAATATTTTGATACTGTCATTTAAGTATCTCACTACTGAAACAAACTGGAAAGTGGTAATGTCATATGAATAATCATTATTATTATATTCCACAGATCAGTTCCCTTTCATGCATATCTTCTGTCAGTATTTCTTCGGTGTTTTGTTTCACTTTCATGGAAGCGCATGAACGCGAGCAGAATTTGCTGCTACTCCTACCAAAAGCCATAATTGCATGTTTCAGACATGAGACCTAGTTCCTGTATGATGGACTGTGGTGGTGCAGACAACAGATAATAGGATCAGAGTAATCAAAACCAAGCTCCTTAGAATCAAGCAAATGTGTTTAATAACCAAGAGGCACCCAAATCCATAAAGTAATTCACACCTTGAAATGGCACTAAGTGGAATGTTTTTGAAAACATTTTCAAGATACATTATTAGATTTTTAATTCCTGAACTGTGCATACAGCACATTTGTTTGATTTAGTGTCTAAAATAAACTTTTACTACTTTTTATTCCTGCTAGCACTGAAACAATTAACACAGGAGGATGGAGCATGTGTGAGACTGCCCCCAGCCCAGCCATCAACACAGCTCTTAAGTGCAGTCTCCACAGTGTAGTCCAGCTTTGCCCTTAGCTTCACAACTGTGGCCCCCTAGTTGATTTCTCCAGGTGGTTTGAGAGCAGATGTAGTTTTGGTCTGTGTTAGGAGGAAGAGAATGCAAATACAACTTTCCAAAACTCAGCAGCTAGGTTTTGTGATATTGAGATGCTGTGAATCTCAGAAGGGCATTTAAAACAAGTGATAGAGACAAGAGATGTCAGACTCTAGATAACTTCTGAGCAAGATATAGCCCAGATCATTAGATGATAGTGCATGTGAAAGGTGTGACCCTGGAAGAAGAAACAGAGAAAAAGATCAGCTAGATAGAGGAGCAAAAAGAGTCCAGGTTTATTTTCCTTGAAAAAAAAAAAAAAAAAAGAAGCCTATGTATAGCCAAATTATGACAGGACAAGAAAGGGATTCAGCCCCAATTTTAAGAAGGCAGAAAGAGGCAGAAGTGAAACAAAGAACAAGGATGATCCATAGAATGTTCAATGAAAAAAATAAAAGCCAGAGGACTCTCCATCTGTGGCAGTGTTCAATGCCAGGTTGGGCAGAGCCTTGGGTGGCATGGTTTAGTGGGAAGTGTCCTGACCCATGGCAGGGGGGTTGGAACTAGATGATCTTAAGGTCCTTTCTAACCCTAACTATTCTATGTTTCCAACCCTAACTATTCAATGATTCTATGATTCTGTGACACTGTAGGGCTTTTTTGTTCACGTTAAGGAAAGGAAGATCTCTGTGACCAATGATTTTTATTAAAAGTAATTGGGAAGACTGTTGTCAAAGTCAGATTTAGGCAAGAGAATGGGTACTGACAGCTAGGACATGCTGTGAGGCTGGAAAGGATCCTGATTGGAAAGAAAGAAAATCTACTGGCTATCCATTATAGGCCAGGTGACACTGCCATAGTCACATTAGAGGTGATCAGGGATGGTTGCCAGGTGAAAATGCAGAAATGAATGAAGTTACAGGTGTCCTTCAGTAAGCAAAGAGCAAAAGCATGAGTCAAGATGTAGGATACACTGACAGCTCATGGGCCAGTGCTATTAACAAGGTTCTGGGATGTGTGACCCTCAGAAACGGGTTCACAGCACAAGGACTGCTCTTAGGAATGGACTCTACACGGATAACTCCTAGAGTTGTGGTCTCATGACTGATAAGAGCTTTAAACTAGAAACAGAGGATAGAGGATTGGGAGACTCAATCTCCATGCCTGATTCTAACACAAGGAGAAAAAGAAAAATCAGATAAATGAGATTATTAAAATGGGTAATAGGACACAGAAGGGGAGAGGAATAGGCAGCAAGAGAATAGGGGAATAATATTGAAGAGAGGAATAAATGTTTGTGTGATGCATTAAATGAGATTTGCTATTTAAAACTGGATTAAAACAAAGAAAATCAAGAGAAATGCTGTGCATTAAGACCAGATACAAATAGGAAGTAGAATCTCTGGTGCAGAACAAAAGAAAAGAATATTACAGGAACAGTAGAAACACGTTGGAATAGTAATCCTGCTCAAACACAGGCATTGAAAGATATGCATTATTTAAAAAAGAAGAAAAGGTTAAAGGCGATGAGGTAGCAATTCTCATTAACTGATGAAGTAGACTGAAAAGAAATAAGAATTGATTGCTTCAGTAAAGCCCAGAAAAAGTCTATGTCAAAAATCACTTTTAGGAAGCCTGGAAAAGACAATATCTGAGAATTAAAATAGGGTCTGCCATTTACTTTAATGGTTAGAGCTTGTTATGGCTGAAGATCACCATCTAACTACAAGAAGCTAACAGAGCACATCATTAGAAGAGTTTCAAGTTCACCATGTGGTAAGCAATGCTTCCAAGTACAGTACAAACTATCATTGCATGAAAGGGACAAATTTCTACAGCAAGTAGACCCAGGCTCTAGAGCAGCATCACATTATATATGGTTCTAGAAGTACCAAACCACTCCAAGGTAATTGCTTATAGCATAGAAGTTTGGTCTAAGTGACCACAAACTGTGGGCACTTTAAGTAAACGGAAGAATAAAACCAGACCTAGATCCATGGTCTATGAGTTTAAGCTTGAAGTGTCCAGCAAAACAGAAAGTTAAATATTAAGACCTATATGTAGCAGGGACCTGGCCTCAAGAGTACAAAAGTTCCTATCAATTTTCAGCCCCAGACCACTTTCCCTACACACAACTAAGGGGAAAAAAATATTGTGGAGTAGAACAAGCATCCCTCACAAAAAATTATGAGGAAAGAGCTGATGTAGAGAAAAAGAAGGAGCTGAGCAGCGAAGAAAAACTTAAGGTTGAGAAATGCAAGACTGAACTGCTTAAGACTCAGGCTGTGGAAGATCCTGCCAAAGAAATACGCAGCAAGTGTGCATCAAAATAAAGTAATCTTATGGACAAACACATACAAATAATGCTGTTGGGACATTTTTCACTGGCCCTCTGTTCCAGCTGTCCCATTGTAACTCAATTTTTACCAAGACCTGCTCAGCAAAATGCAGCACATCCACTTCCAAGTTTTATACTGGAAAAATCTGTGCAGTGTATGAGCCTACCCTGTCCCATGTCACTACAGACAAGTTAAATCTGGTTTTACTTTACATGGCACTGGATTTGTAGAAGGCTGAGTTCCATGTCTCCAGTGTGAGCATTTGCTCATCCAGATATATCAACAGCACAAAAAATCATCTTACCGTATCAAACTACTTTTGACTACAGAAACTGTATAAGGGAACCAAGCACTATCTCTGAGCGTTTATTTCTTTTCATAGTGGCTGTTAGATGGCCTTTTGGAGAGAGCAGGGTTGGCAAAAATGGTTGAGGAGAAAAATAGGTGAGAAAAGGGTAAAGAACAAGGGTAAAGTACAACTGTAGTAGTGTGAAGTGAATATAGACAGGAGAAAACACACACTGAGGATGATCATTAGCCACTGTAGAGTTCTGGGGGCAGGGATAGCATTTAACACTGTATTTACATAGTGACTAGCACAAAGAAGTACTGACCTTTGATTTGTATGAATGTGACTTTAATAACTACAAAAAGAACAGAGTCTTGGGCCTCAACTATCGTTTACACTGAGCACACCGATGTGTGCCATGCACCATGAACCTCAGCAAGGCCTTCTGAGCGCAGCAACTGGACTACAACTGTCTTCACTTCATCAGGTGCTCCTGGGGACACTGAACCCACAGAAAAGTGTAAGAATCACCTTGACTGCATCCAGGGTGAGAGCAATATAACCGCAGCTCCTGTTACTGAAGGGTACCTGGTCTGGCTGGAAAGCATCCCAGCTGACCTGTAAAGCCCAAGTCAATTTTTCATGACAGTCCCGCTGAGGGTCTGGGGTAAGTGGGCAGGTTTTCCCCAGGCAGCATCCCTGCAGCAGGGCTCAGGGTAGCCCTGTGACCACACTGGAAAGCAAATTATGTGGGCAGCAGTGACCTGCACCACTAGTGCAAGGCACAGGGATCATCTGCAGTCCTTTACCAGTCCTTCGATCTCCTTAGTGCTGCCTCCCAGTGTCACTGGAGCTTTCCCAGCCTAGTCCTTTCTCCTACCTCTGCTACACCTGCGCTGGAAATGGCTACCTGCTGTGACACTTCAACATGTTACAGCACATTATAGATTCCCAATAACATCTTCCTAGAGAATCCAGAATTTCCTTTTTAGGGTTACAGAAACTTTTAGAAACATTGGATCTCACACAGGGCATATGCCTGAAAATAATGTGTGTGGCTTTGCTCCTTCAGGCGACTTCGTCTTCGTGCATCAGGTAAATGATGAATTACCCTGTCAGTCAGAGCTCTTCCTTTCACGGAGATAAAAACCATGTGTTTGAATAGAAGTTACTTGGTTTTAGCTGCCTCACAGCCTCATGGATGGATGTGACAAGTTGCTTCTGTGGCACCCAGTCCTGGGAGCTGCCCCTTAGATTGGGCATTGGATACAGTGCAGTGCAGTAAAATAATAGCCAGAGCTGAAGTCTGGGATTCTGGGCACCACCCAACTACACAAAACACGCAAAGCCTGCAGAGTGAGGACAGCATGGAGCTGTTTTCATCTCTAAACCCAGTGGCTGAGACACGGAGTCCCTGCTGCAGGCTGTAGTTCTGCTGGGCTTTGGGCTTTGGGCTTGACAGATCAACCTGGGCTGGAAGCTGCTGCACTGCATCAGCAAAAAGCTGCAGCCAAGCCAGGACAGATCACCCGTAAAATTATATATACAGTATATATATATAAAAGTGACATGGGGAAAGTAAATACTAGGGAAAGTTACAAGCTAAGGAGTAGCTATGTCCTACAGATGCCTTCATGGAGGCCATTTTTATACTTCTCATAACCACATACTTACCAAATGTCATTCTTGATTGGCAAGTAGTTCCAACTCTTTACTGAACTTACCTTCATCCTCACGGCACTACCTTGCTTCCTCCATAAATGTCTCATCCAAGAGTAATGAAAGAAATTGTTACAGTGCTCTGCTGGCTCTATCCAGTTAAATGTATGTGCGGACAGGGTGGTCACTGTTTGTGGAGCCTTTATAATGTGGGATGATCCAGAAAGATTTTAACCTTCTCATCATCATGATATGATAGCCCTGAGGGTAGTGAGCACCATACAACTGAATTGGTCCACTGTCGATGAGTCTGAAGTTTACTTACAGCATGTGGATGCCTTTATCAAACAGTCTGGAGCATAAAGAAAACCTGCACAATTACTACTTTATTTTTTACTGTACTGCCTAATAGATGCTTTGTCAAGTTATACATTTCTTGCTGTGACAAATTATTATTCTTCTCCTGACAGGACCTCCAGCTGAGTCTGCTGTGCTCAATTAGGAGTAAATGCATATTTTAATCTGCCCCATGGTGTAGTAACATTTCACTCTGTGGCCTTGGCAAAGGCACCATTTAACTATTTCTGCAGTGGTTTCACATGCAGCACATAATTCTAACATCAGCAGCATTTCCGTCTGTTCTAGTTTCCGTGGTAGTACTCCCTTAGGCATTGGGATTTGGACAATTAAAGCCCACTTTATCATTTTGGAAACAATGATTACCTTCCCCTGATAGAGTTCATCACTACACAGCAGCTGCTTTCACCATCACAATCATCTTTGCTTATCCAGGCCATTGCAGTCTTCTGGTAAGCTGTTGTGATCACTCTCTGCTGGTGGACTGTCAAATACTGTCCCTATGCCCCTCCTAAAACAATACATCAGGTTTTGCCCTTCTCACTAGTCATGGCCAGCTCCAGATCTCCCCCCATCTATGGCAACAAACAGATCACCTCAAAACCACAGAGCCTATGCTGTATGGAAAATTTTCCAGTAAATTGTCAAGACTTTTGTGGAAGGTTTTCTGATGCTATAGCAGCTCTTGAAAACTACCAAGGCGTGACTTAGCAGCCGTGGAGAGCTGATGAGACAGGAACCCACATGAGATTACTTTTATGGCGCAATATGGCTCTCTTCACTCTTTGTAGAGAAAACAAACAATTAGGGGTTATTTGTGGAAAAAAAAAAGACAAAAAACAACAGTCTTGTGAGAGAAATAAATTGCACCAAAAAAAGGAAAAGTGGAAGATTCTCTACAGGAAATCGGGATCTCTGTGGAAATACTCAGTCGTGCTGGTACATTCAGAATGATGCCTGCCCAGAGGGATGGCAGGGCCCTTTTTACCTGCCTCCAGGCTATTTTAGTACCACTGAGTCTCAGAAATGCTTCTAGAAAATCTTTAATTTCAAGTCCCAATTTCTAGGCTTTAAGCTTTTTGCAGAGGATCTTCTCATCTGCTGTTTTGCTTACCTGTGGTCAGTTTGATCATTCAGAACCCTTGATTGCCTAAAACAAACTCATGGTCCCTGATTCATTCAGTAGCCTGAAAACCCCATTGTTTGAAATCATGGTTAGCTGCATTAATTCAATGTCTCCCACTCAACTGGAGAACAAAGGTTTGACTGCAATTTTTTTTCTTTTATGAGCAGTGTGCTCTCTGGTACTACTTACCCTATTAAAAATATATCTTGTCTTTTAATCAGCACAAGCAAAACAAAGATAAGCATTCTGAAAAGGACTTGAAAAGCAGTTAAAGTAGCAGAGGAATTATGTGCAAGTCTGTAGAGTATAGCTATACAACATCATATAAAAATTTAATTGGTATCAATGAAAGACACCAGCAGCTGGGTCAAAAGGGCTCTTCAAGGAACAGTTGTGTGAGGCAGCAGCGGAACAAATGTTTGCCTTTTCAATGCACTCAGAGTCTGTATTGGAACACCACTGCTGAGTGGTCAAGCCTGCTTGGTCTTTAACATCTCCAATATGGCCTTCCAAGGTTGGCCAAGGAAGGGGATCAAGGAGCAGTCTGATAAAAAGCCTCAAGTTAAAGGTTCAAGGTATTGTATTAGCAGAGGCAGCCAAAGCAAGCAAATCAACCCAGTCTGAGATTAGGATTGCTGTACATAAAATTTTAAGAAATAGTCACTTCTTGCACTGCATTGCAATACATCTGTGAGTCAACAGATTCATCCACTGTGGCTCTGGTATCTAGTAGGACATCTAGTCTTTTACAAGCAGCTGGGGGATCCCACGATTCCTGAGAAAAATCCGGTGGCAATCAGAGGGCTCTGGGACGTGTCAGCTCCCTGCTTAGCAACAGGTCCAGTAGGTACCTTACAGATGAGAGATGACACGCAACAACATAGACTTTCATTAAAAACACCTCATTTCCATGGGTGAGCACTGAGCTTACACTACACGTGGTTTTGACCTGCTTATGCAGCACCACTGGTCATTTTGACAGTGAGTGTCACTTTGTGCTGGGCAGACCCTGCTATGGGAGAACTAGCTCAACTATTAACTCCTTTGGGCTAGTTGTTACTGCTTTTTAATGTATATCTGTGCCGGATCTGAAACAGTGCCTTAGCAATGAAAAGCTCCCCAGGAGATATGGGAATATCTCATTAGCAAAATTACTTTTTTCCAAGAGTGATTTTTGTGTAAACATAAAGCCCTTCATTTACAATGAAAACATTTCAGCAGCAGTCTCTTCTTCCTATTTTCATGTACTTTGCCATGAATTTTTATTGTTTTCTTGTATGGAAAGGAGCAAGATCCTTCAGGAGCTGGCTGATTAGGTACATGTTTCAAGTAATGATAAATACAAATGCAAATGTAATCTGGGTGTGGCTTTTTGTTTAGTAGTTTTCATGCTGCTTAGTTTATTTGCTAGATTTATCCTAGCCCTATTATAGCCAGGTTTTACTGGGTTGTGGTATCACATGTGGCTCACATCATAGTCAAATAACTTTTGGGGTGAGAATTAAATAACCTTGGCTTGTTTTCACAAGCACAAAATAAGCAAGTTTGGGAGATTGTCACCAGGCCTTGAAAGAAGAATGAAGGAAGGAGACTGGATAAGGCAGGAGAAATAGGATGTGCAGCATTTTATCCCTCCAAACTGTGGAAATAGCATAGAGGGGCTCATCAGAGACTGTAGGTCGTGTGCAATTCACAGAAATGGACTGTAGTATAAGGATCAGCTGGAACAACCCTGTCTGTACAGTCCCGGCACAGCTGATCAGGTCAGAGCACGAGCAGACCAATGGCCATCTGAACGACTGATTGTGCATGAGCACAGAGACATGGAAATGCTCTTCTCTATCAAAGGTGACTGTACAGAAATCCCTGTAAGTTTGTGTGGTTTGGATCTAGATGCTCATCTCTCTTTCCCAAGGGTTATTTTGTTGGCCAGTTTTCACTGGGTTAAACTCATATAACTAGATCTCAGCTTCCCACCCCAGTGACACTTCAAATGCAAAATTGAGACTTGTTTGTACTTTCTTGGTGACAGATTTCTCAACCTAGGAGAGAGAAGGATGAACAAAAAATTCAGATCAAAGCCTTGATGTGGCAAAGAAAATGTTACTCAACAGCAGCTAGGAGCTACCAGCCTTCAACCAATAAGCACTGAATGAGCAGCATGGTTATCTAGCCATGGGAGTGAACTTGCTTCTAACTGTCTCAGGAAGAGAATCATACTCAACAGCCAGTCTTTATACCACCATTTCTATTATAACTTTAGAATATGTTTGACAAAGCAGATCACATTAAAAATCTGCAGTTATGAGATCAAAAAGGACACATTGTTCCAAAAACCAATACCAGAGTTGAAGACAAAACCCAGCACTCTTACATCCCAGTCCAGCACCCTGTCAAGAGCTTGTTTTCTCCAAGCTTTCTTAACTACTGCTGGATGCAACAGCAGCATATTTGCATGCTGTCTCCATTCCAGTGATACTCACCTTCAGAAAAAGGATACCAGCTAATTAAGAGCAAGCTCTCTGATGATCAGTTCATTTGCAATTCCTCACAGGAATGGTTTTGGGATAGCATAATACAAGGCATAGCACCTGCCACTCCAATAAGAGAAATCGAGAGAGATGTGTAAACGGAGAGATGAGGATTTGTCCTTGAGGGAGGACGTTTAGCATACCTAGAAACACAACCATTTTTAAAATTAATTAATCCCCTTAAGGAATTGTGAGTGATGGATTAGAGACTTTAACTGAGGAAGAAGTCTGTGACACGGTGTGTGTTTGAGGAGGCACTGAAAAAGGATGTGAGTTTGCAGTCTCATGTGTTTAAGCAAAACCATCAGCCTCAGTGTGGAACATATTCACTGGCTGGAGAAGGAGTGGCTCAAGGGGACCCTCGGAGCTACATGTAAGCAGAGAAGGATCTGCAGCACCTACTGCTGGCCAGCCAGCCAGCTCTGAGAGCAGCTGCGCAAGAAGCAGAGAGGGAAAGCAGCACCCGGGAGGAACATAGGCATGTAGTGACATTTTGAAAACATATTCTTGACTCTGAGAAATCTCCAGATAAGCAGGGTAGCAGAGGAGATGGAGATTTCTTATTTTAATGGAAAAGAACAGCAGGGCATTGCTTCAGATGTGCTTCCTCACTAAATTTGCCTGTTAGTTTTCGAGTCTGAGTCATCTCTATCTTAGTATGCAACATGTTCCACAAAGTAATGAGATTTCTTTGAGTTTCCACTGTATTAGATTTCTCTACACATCAAATATTTAAAAAGAATTAGCATCCAGCCATTCTCCCTCCTCCCTTCCACAATAATATTAACTTTGATTGAGACACTAACATTCTGCTGTTCACAGTGCTGTGAAGGGTAAGTGAAAAAGCTCCGTATATTTTTCCAAGGGATTTACTGTGCCCCTCTGCAAACACACAGTAATTGAGAAAAAGAATGACCAAGAGAAAAAGATGCAGTAAACTGAAGGTGTGAAAAGAGACTTCTCATTAGTCTTTCAGTCAGTTATGGTATCTGAGGAACAATTTCATAGCAATAGCATATTTATTTGATGTGGCACAGATATCTGGGCTCACTATTACGGATAGCATTTGCTCTTTATGCTTAAAGTACCTCTTTAACAAAATGGCACTCCATAAAATTTAGTGTGTTCCTACTGTAATTAAAAAGCCTTAGTCATTTTTGCATTTATGATATAAACTATAATAGCTGTAAAATCCTGCAATTAATTTGCGCCAACATTTCATACTTGAGAAATTCTCATTACAAATTTCATTACTTATTCACTTATCTGTAATTTGTCCTATATAACCTAAAGAATATTAACAAATTTAGAGTCACTTTTGCTCTATTAAAAGCTAAATAGAAAAGTCTTTCACCTAGCAAGCCAATCATGATAACATTCTCAAGCCTGCTCCAAAATGGCGGTGAGCTACAATCAGGCTATACAGAAAGAAATACTCTTTATGAAGTACAAGCCATAAAAATATGCAAAGCCTTTTGGAAACTGTGTGATGCATCCTTAACTAATCCACTGCACTCTCATTAGTTTAAAAGCATTAAAAGACTTGAGTGCCTTATACTGTGGCTGTGAATTCGACATGCAGCAGGGCAGGACTGGCAATAAAGCAACAAGGAAATAGTTATCTATCCACGCACCAGCAACTATACAAAGTCCAGAAGACAGGGATTTCTGTTTCCCCTTCCCTCTTCAGTTTTCTTCCCTGCTGCTCAGAGTCATAATTTGCTCTCTGGATGTATGCAGGACTTCAAGGACTGTAAAATCTTGAGGAACACTGAGACAAAGCCCCAGTTTTCCTCCAAATAAGCAATGGTGCTACCAAAACAAGACAAAAGAAAGGACTGGCAGAAGAGGGCTGCACATGTGAGCCCATGGGAGAGGGAGAGGAACTTTGGCTGCCCTATAGTTTCTCCTGGCTGCTGAATTTTGGCTGCACGACAGCAAAAACATGCAACTGCTCTTGAAATTTTGACCATGTCTTCTTCATGGCTATGTGTTCTCTGTCATCTTCTCTGGGGCCAGTGCTCCAACCCTGCAGATGCCACAACTCTGCTGAAAGCATCTTAAGAAAAACATCATCTCCAAGACTACCCCTTGTTCCATCCCAATCCAGTCCAGCTCTGCCCAACTTCCAAATAATAGCATTTCCAAATATGCTTTTCATGATTTTCCACCCTTTCTGTTCATTTAAACTCATTTTTACTTAAAAAAGGATATTTTATTCCTTTCCCAATCTTTTTCTGTGTTCTTGCAGGACACCACTTATTTCACTCACGGCATTAATAGGCTACTTCTGCCAAGTCTTGCATGTGATGGTAAAATATGACAATAGAAGCCAGCAAGGAGCAGGCAAGAAAAGTTAAAGCTCAGATTGGCCCTCTGGCAAAAAAAAAGCATAGACATTTTTTTCCTCATAGTGCAAAATCTGCAAGTACAACTCCACCTCCAAAAGACTGCCTGCTGAACAATTTGTATTATAGCTCAGTAACATAAGCTTTGGCCATGCCCTGAGTATTCCGTGGACGAAAGAAGAATCAGTTATGAGGAAATAAGTAATGATGTCCTAAAGCTTGGGTAGGCTGAAACAAGAGAAAAAAACCTGGGATAGCATCAGCTTTAACTGAGAACCCTTGGAAGCACGCAATTAAAGATTTTATTCCAAAGAGAAAAATGAACTCTGGCTGACTTTGCATCTTGACTTTGCAAGCGGTATGAACGGCATTATAATACATTATGCAAAAGAGAAATGTTGTGTAAAACAAGGCCTAAAAAAAAGTAACTTCACCTCCCTGAAACAGAAAAAAGCCCAAACCAGGGCAGTGTCAATTGTTTTCCATGAATCTATATTCACAATGCACAGAGACTGAAATATAAGTATATATGTATGTATTATATAAAGACATATAATTTCTCCCCTTCCCAATAATACATAACATTATATTGGCATTTTACTAGAGTTTGTGCCACATTCATTTTATTTCAATCTGTAATTAACATCAACAAAATTTAACTGTGAGACAGGAAATTACTATTCTAGCATAAGTAATCTTGCTTCTCAAAATGGCAGCTTTAAGACAACCAACAATACAATTCAGACATGAGAGAAACTGTCATACTTATTAGTTTTATGTGCTCCATCTTTTGTAGAATATTATGGTGTACATTGAAATTTTATATGATTTAATAAACTTATATGGTAGCCAAGTACCCACATAACTGTAACAAACTGTACTCCTCTCTTAATCAGGGCTCTTGGTACGTGTAGGATGCTTTTTCATTACTGAAGCCTTAGCTTATGGCAAACCAGACACTATTAAAGTACTTTCAGAAAAGTACATTTATGGCACCACAATCCTTCAAATACATAGCCCTTAATTCTGGAGGATAGTTGTAAAGAAGAATGTAGGATCTACCTTTCTTCTACCATGACTCAACTTTGCAAACAAGTCATCCAGCAGAATTTCCATTTGCAGCATAATAAAACAGTGGCAACAAATATACACACCCACAGATATACATGGGGTTTTGTATCAAGCTGACAGACACTAAAATGGAATAACAGAAAAACTGAGGAGAAAGAAAGGTTTATCAGGCCTCCAAATTTCTGTTTAGTTATGCAGAGATACTACCTAAGATTTAAAGTTACTTTGTCTTTGGTGCACTAGAGGCAATATGTGATACCAGCTGCCATCTTTCCAAAAGTTGCCAGCCCACCTAGATAAATGGTCCTATGCAGAAAGAACAGTGATGCACAAGGCTTCTGGTTTGATATAAAAGCCTCCTTAAAGCATGTAAATTCCTTGCATATATTCGATACACACACACTACTCTGCAGCTGCAATAAGACCAAATATCATCAATACTCTGCTGTTCTTTATATTCTGAGTGCCACCTTCTTACTTGCCAGACTTATATCACCCTTGACATTCTTTCCTATAGAATTAAAAGTGTGTAGTAATTAGGGTCAATGTTTACCCTGACTATCTGCAAGAAAGTATGAATGAAGGAACAACTCAGTCAGGCCACCACATTTCCTATCAGCAACCCTAAAGCGTTTGCAATTAAGGCAAGTGAATGAAAGATGTTCAGTTGCACCCCTTGCTGCATGAAATGCCAGCAGAACTATAAGCAGGGACTTTCAGAGGCAACAGAGTTGTCACAGTTTTTTATTCTCTGCTTCTATGTTTTAAACATGACTTTCCGCCTGAGGCTTTTAATGCATTTTGGCATTCTAGAGTGCAGACCATTGCACCCAAATTCATGCCTGAAGTACATTTTTCGTGTTTGCAATACTTTTAGAAATTATGTTTATGGAATATCCTTGGAAGAGAATGACCTCTTTATTCATAATACATAAGCTTTACATTTTTAATGACAGAATTAGACCTTCACTGATTTTATAACTATACTATCAGCCAACACACTCTAGTTTCAAATTAATTTGAAATAACTCACACAATGACTTTCTGCAATCTGAATTGAGAAGCATGGACTTTGAAGTAGTCAGAGACTGTTAAATTAAGCGGTAATTGCAGCTACCACTAATGAAAGCACATAACAGATTCCTTATTCCTTCGCCTGGATTTCTTCCGAGATGGCAGAATGGGTGATCACTTTTGCAAAAATCTGATTTCAGAACTGGCACAGAGGTGTCTGAATAAAGTGGATTTCTCAGTGCATTTTCACTACTCTTTGTATCATGCAAATAGGTTTGTTTAAAAGCATAGTGATAATTTATATGTGCACCAGCATGGAATCTATGCTATCTTCTTATAGAATAGCTTTATTGGATTAGTGTATTCCATTCTCAGTAGGATCACGTCCCACTGTGTCAGGAGATGTGAGATGTGCAAAAGCACATGACTAGAGATCTCTGGAGATGTCAGTGACACACTGCTCCAAGTAAAGGAAAGCTTCCCTTCAGGACAGCATTTAAATATACGTGGGTGCTGTCCTTGAGGGAAGACTTAAATGTTTGCCAATGCCTAACACAACTAGGACCTAGCTGGAGCTTTTAGGTGCAGCTGTAATAGTATCATTAATTATTACACAGGCCATATTAACCCATAGGGTATACACATGCTTAACTTCAAGGCTGCTAAGAAACACATATGATTATGAAACAGAAAATATCTTTGGGGAAATAATAGTGTAATAAATGTCTCAGCCACTTCGCTGGATTCCAACAGCATGTAGAGGGGTTACAAATACACAGGGTCTGCAAATAAGATATGGCATTATCTTGCAGTGGAAAAAACTTCCAAGCACACCAATGTCTGAAATTTTCATAGGGCCTTATACTGCAATACTAACTCAACAAAGCTGTTAATGTAAGTGCTATTACTGCAAAGTCAGTGTCTGCAGTGATATACTCAAAATCAAATAATATCTCCATGTATCAGGTGAGGAATAAACTGGAGCTGTTAGGTTTTGCCCACTTCAGAATTAGGTATTTTCTTTGCTGCAAATATTTCCATGGCATATTCAAACAGACCAACACATGCTAAGAAAGGCAACTGATGTTCGGTAGTTTCTAACCACAGAGGAGAAAAGGTTCTCTACTTTTGAGGACTGACAGGTCCTCATATGATAAACTTGTCAGAAGTGTTACCTAACATTGTTGTCTGCATGGCAATCTGTTTCCCAGTAACACTGGTTTCTCAGTAGCAGTAATAGAATTAATTATACTTCATTTTGCTGTCTTTAACAGTATTGACCAAATTTAAGAACAAATGAGAAGCGCTTATCAAGCTTGAAGAAAATAATCCATCAGTGGCACAATTTAAATTCTCTGCAGTTCTCTTATTAATCAAAGTAACACTTACTATCCTATCTCCACTTCCCATTAACAGTCATTAAGCACTGTTGCTGATTGAAGCAATTTCTTTAGGGATCTCAACCTCATTTTTAAGAGAACCTTCTACAGTGGAAAACAGTATCATACAGGAGCAGTGACTCCAAGAGAGGAAGAAGGTTCTTCAATCATGTTCTGACCTTGACATTTCTCTGCAGCAGAAGTTCACCAAGTACACAACCAACATGCTCCAAACTTCTGCTGTCTTTCTTCAGGCAGCACCAGTGCCCTTCTATTAACCAGGGAGAAAAACACCACTTCCAAAGACAGTTATAGCCAGCAGGTTAAGTGTCTTTAACAACTGCACTGGCCTGCATCGGTGATTATTATTTATAGAGTCTTATCACACACAGGGAAAAATAAACAAAAAAAGAGAAATCATGAGATGCTCATTCTGTCACCTTACTGTCAATCCTCAAAGAAATCCAAGCAGTGATAAATCTCGAAGGTTGTAGGGTACAGAAAAGATTTCTGATGTTGACTTTCCCCATTATAAACAATGTCACAGACTGATAGCTTTTGTTGGAACAAATGTAGTCCTTCTCAGAGGAAGCCTAGCACATGGATGTAACACAAATGGGCAGGGAAAGCCTGGGCTGTAAGCGCTGAGCTACAGCAGCACAAATCAATGTGTTCAGGGCTATGAGTACATTGTCTGAGCTATACACTGTAGGTGACACACAACCATACAGGTTAACAAAAGGCATTTTATGTTTCAGGGAGATCCCATGAGTCTCTGCACTCTCAGGAAGTTTGTTCTGTGGATGAGATTTATCAGGTTCTTTGCAAGGTTCTCAGGTTTACTGATTTTATAAGTCTTCTTTTTGTGCCATTGCCTCTAACTCAGCATTTCCCAGAATATTTTTTTTTACTACTTTAGACAATTTTAGGGAAAATGCTCCTCTTCCGAAATCAGGAACAATACTGAGAGGCTTGAGAAATCAGAGGTAACTTATATTTGGGCAGCAGTAAAAGTCCTGACCCATAAAGTGTCTTAATGTTTATGTGCAAGGCAGATGTCATGTTATCACATCACAATTTAGCTCAGCAAAAGGTGTATCTCAGAGCCTGACTGGATCTCAGCATATCCACATCTTTCTCTAAGCAAGACATTTACTGACCGCTCATTTTTGTCAGGTACCCTTATGCTTTTTGGCCTTTAAACACAAGTTTTTCTGGCTGGTGTGTGGCTGCAGCCATATAAAACCTAGTATCAGCCCTATTCAAGACAAACCTCCAACATTCAAGATCTCGTAAGATCGATCATAAATGTTCACATTGTGAACTGTTTCCAAAGTTTGCCACCCATCATACTGACTAACTGAGTTCACTTTATCCTTTCAGGGAAGAAAAATCCATCAGTGGTACTAAATATAGAGACATCACTTCTGCTTAAGAAGTACTTGACCTGCAAATTAGTGGGTGCCAGGGAATATTTTAGGCAAGTATCACTGGATATTTGCACAGATCTCATTCTGTCAGTGTCTCAGTTATCAAAAAAACAAGTTGCTGGCCTCAGTGGGCATTGAGTCTATCCCAGTGCAGCTATTTCATAGCCACTGCCATGTCCTTCCCACTTCATGAGAAGACAGAAAAACGATCCAAGTTTGGCTGTGTGCTCTGTCTACTTAGCACCTCCACTTGCATTTATACCTGATGAAATTACAGTGCAAACTTGGAATTTGGTGGTTAAACCATGTGTTGATTTTATTCCACATGAATAAATGGTAGGCTAGGTATCAGGCTGGCAAAATTCATGTTAAAATAAATGCAAGAACAAAATACTACTTAACTTTCATGCAGCTAACTACACAATTCCAGACTCTATGATATGAAATGTTACGCTAGATTTTGGATCAATGTAATACCTACTCCCATTAAAGCACTTAAAAAGGAAAACGTCTTACAGAGTGTCCCACAAGGCTGATAAATTTACAACACTATGAGCAGAAAACCAGAATTCAGCATTGTGTTCAGGGAGCATGAACGGATTTCAGTTCTGTAGTGTTTCATGTATATGAAGAAGGTTAGATAGCCTACCACATATTTTCTCAGTATTTATCAGCTCCACTTGCTACAGACACATGTATTAAAGTAAATTAACAATCAATTGTGGAGTGAATTACAGCAACTGCAGTGGGACCAAATAGAGGCACATGGGAACATATTACATTTAAGCTTCCATCTCTACATATGCAACCATTAATGCTAAATATAATTAGGAGGAAAATCCTTTTCCATGTACTGTCATATATAGGACATCACACTGGCAAAGCCCATGGTATAGCATGGGAACATTTAGCTCTGTTCTTCAGTAGCTCCATGCAGAGGCATGAAGCTGTGCTGGTAGAAAATCTAAGAGCTCTATTGATGTACGTGACTGGCACAGTAAAATCATTTAAAACAAAGAAAACATAGGGAAAAAAAAAAACAGTTCTAAGAAGATATGAAGACTCATTCTATGGATAAAGTCTTACCTTCTCTTTCTCCTTTATGAGTTTAGCCATGGCTGTAAGTCTCATAAAGCAGACAGATAGAATACAAAGTCACTAATTGCAATGCAGCTATTGAAGTAATTTATGCCATAGCATCCATAGCTTCCTGTCATCTTTCTAAGGCACTTGGGCTGCAGTAACTGTGTATCCTAATAAGTTAACTCATTGCATTATGTAGCCTGTTAGTCAAACAAACTGTTGGGAAAAATCTGCTCCCAGTCAAGCCAGAGAAGGCCGCTTGTTTAACTACAATGATATTTTACAAAAAGTAAGCACATTTACCACTACAGTCATAGAGCTGTAGATATTTTTGTCTTATTAAAATGGACAGATATACACCAGGACAAGAGGGAAAAGGCAATTTTTATTCTTATGCTTTTAATTTTTAATGTCAGCACCATATTATAGTAAACACTTCCAGCACACCTTACATAGTTGAAAAGATATATATATCTCTGCAGAGACCCAAGAGTGGAAGGTCACTCGCCTTACAACTTTACAAATGGCTCATTGATAAGGCGCAAGGGGGAGGCAAACAAATGTAATTAAAATATACTAAAAACAACAATAAAAAACCACCAGCTTTTGTTTACACTGGAAGCGAGCAGGAACTGTATTACCTCTGCAAACTATTTTCACTTAACACAATTCAGGTGGAATTATTGCCATGACCTTTTAAAAATGTAAAAGCGTGAATCAATAGCCTTTCAGAGGCACAACTGCGGGAGCAGAACTGGCCACGCTGTTGTGGTGTGCATTTCTGCATCAGAAGGCTGCTGAAACCTAATTATCGTCAATCACATCGAGGTAAGTCCAGACGGTGACAAGCACTTTGCAGGTGAGCGTAGGTGGGCACGTGCCTATGGGGATGCCTTTGTGCACACAAGCATGCACTCGCAGCTCTTCTGACAGCCGCAAGGTGAGATCTGAAAGTGAGTTATAGACAGTGTCACTCATTTACAATAACTAACACTGGTCCGTCAGAAACAGCAACCCGCAAATGATGTACAGGGGGCTGGCAGGCTGCCACCCTCCCACAGACCTTGAGGCCACAAACCACGTCACATCACTGAGGTCATCACAATGTCTACTTGGACTCCGGCCATCTGGTATTAAAAAATAACAGTTGGCCAATCAGCAACATTGATTGAGACCAAGGACAATACAAGAAACCTCATTTTGAGATTTCTGCCTACTCCTCTCCCAAAGAACCAGTACGCCCAGTTCATCCTCGGAGGTCACGAGTTAGGGAATGGGGGCAGTCCCACAAACCTCCTGCTGCTGCAGACATTCTCATTGGTGCCACTTCTGGAGCTCTCAAGAGAATTTTGAAGCATTCATCAGGAGCCAGAGCAAATGTTTTGTAAAATTAATCTCTCTACCTACCAGCAAGATGTTAACACATGCAGGTGCTTAGTTTCCTTTGATGGCCTAAGGATGAAAGCCCAGCATCATTCAAACACACTTCAGTGAAAGATGTATAACGTTGTCAAATGCTGTTGATATCAGGAAAGCACTGGTGACTTGGTGCCACTCTTCTGAATCTTAAGCCATGGCTCTCAGGTCTGAGCCTGCAAAGCAGCAGGCTTTACATCACCTTTCTGTGGAGGCTGAACAAAAAAAATAGTTCCCCAGATCAGCTCCTGGTACACACCATGAGGCCCTTAACACGCGGTAAAATCAGAATACCATCAATATTCTTAGAAACGTTAAAAAGTGGACTGACAACCTAGAATGCCCACAGTTTGTTGCATAGAGTCTACCAATAATGATACTAAAGAGAAAAAAAGAATAATAAAAAGAAAACAAGCCTCATTCTGAGTTGGTGATAGCTTGTTCCAGAAGTGCCTATTCGCTTTTGAAACTTTGCATGCAAGAGGCAGACTAGAAATTCAGTCTGGCTCTCTCGGGTGCCAGCCAGTCTGGCCATCAAAGTGCTGGAGCATCTGTGCCACTGGCATGTCACTCAAATGTCCTGCAGTTTAGTGACAGCCCCTCCAGAACTCACCATGCTGGTCCCATTCAGGCCTGCCAACACACGCTGCCGCTCCCCTTGGTCAAGAACTGATCGCAGTAAGCCCGAGACGCACAAACACTTTTCATAACACCCTGGGCTTGGAGGTCAGTCACTAGTAAAGCCTCTTAGCAAGCACTGAGCTGCTGGTGGGACAGGGGAAGGGTTTAGGAAACCCAGGTACAGAAGTACAGCCTAGTGCTTAAAACCTGTGTGTCTTTACAAGTGAGGTGGGAATACAATTGTATCACTTAACTCTCACTAGAGTGCAAGCAAACAAAATTAGTTACCTTCTCTTCATGGGTCCTAAACCAGCTTTAGCTTCTTTTCCATATAGGAAGTTACTTACTGTGTAAATGTCCACTGAATTTGTGTGGTGACAGGATCTACTGCACAACCATCACACAGAGCAACCTTTAGTACTCTGCTCCACAGTACGTGAGTGTTATGTTTACACAGTGCTGTGCTTCCCATCTCCTGCTACTACGGTAAAGTGATTGCTGTTGACCATTGTCTTGTTTTAATGTCTCCTAAATATTAATAAACAGCAACAGTAAAAACAAAAACCTTAAATTTTTTATTCTGCTCCGAGTAATCTATTCCTCAAGAACTAATATATGATGAAAAAATTAATTTCCCTTCTGGCAACTTAATTTGTAGACAACTGTGATTGTTTGAAGATAGGATTTTTACATTTAACTTGGAATCTGCACGGCTGTTTAACATCATTAAGGGAATATTATATTGACTGCAAGTAACTGGTTTCCATGTGGTTA
>JASSUY010050641.1:0-68548 GCA_032466535.1 Forpus xanthops | reverse complement strand
CCCCCCCCCCCCAAAGAAGCAAAAACCTCTACATTTATTGTCTGTGGGTTTCTCTGCCGCTTTCGCAGAGTACATTGCAGTCTATCTCAACAAAGGCTTTTGCTTGCCTTGGAGAGATGAAAGGGGGACATTTCCCTTCACTTCGGAAAGCCACGACGTGCACGCAGCATTATTGTGAAATACAACCTCGCTTGTACCCTGCAGCAGGGTTTGCTCCAGCAATGGTGTACTTCGGAGACCAATTTGTTTAGCTGATCACTGTCTCTTTGACGTGGCTGCAAATGTTACCTTTCTTTTTCAATCAAAAACACAGCAGGGTGTGCCATCTGTTTGGCACAGCCTTCACTCTCTTCCCCAATGCCTTTTTGTGCAGATCATTTTACATGGCAATTTGCACGAATCTTTTATACCTTGATTTTGGTAAATATTTCTGCTTTCCTTTTTTAAATAACGTCGCTCTGCTGCGTATCTTCAGTGTTTAAAAAGAAAGGCTAAAAAAGCAGAGCGAACACAGGGAGCAAAACGGAATAAAAAGTATTTAAAAAAAGAAATATTTTCTGAGCAAATGGCTGCCTGTCATTACACTGATTATTTAAAATAGACATGTTTACCAAGGCTGGCTAATGCATTTTACACTGCTGTGTTCCACATCATTTCCTCCTTATATTTTACCTGGCAGGCACAGCTAATCAGAAGATTAATTTAACCATTTGAAAGACCTTTTTAAAGCAGGTTAACAAAAAAATAGCCACCGTATTAAATTGTCATTATATAACAAAAGCTAGCAGTAAAGCGGTTAACTATTTTCTCCCCAGCTCAGATGCTGCTCAGAGCAATGAAACCCCCTAAAGTAGGAACAGATGATCAGCACCACAAGCCGAAGCCACGGGGATACTCATGGAGTTGTGAATGCTTCGCAGCATATAAATGAATTATCCTCATTCTTCTGCCGGAGCATATAGGCCAGACCTCATTAGGATTCAGTATCACTCTGCTTTTCTAATGGTAATGTTCCAGTTATATAAGAAATGTGAAAAGGGGCTACGTATGGAGAGGAGGGGGGAGGGAGCTGATGCCACACTGATGGTCAACATGATGCCATAATTCTGAAAGCAGAGCTTCATATTTTTGAGCAAATTACTCTGGTTTCCTATATTCTCTTTCAGTTCTAATGCAGCATTATGTTCTTGCCATAATGCAGCATTATGTTCTTTCCTCCCGCTCATCAGTGGGTTTTAATTGTGCACCCATCCCACAGTTACAAGTGAAATAACAGGGTTTATAGCCTTTTCTTTTTTTTTTTGGGGGGGGAGGGCGGGGAAGAGCGATGCTGTGACTAAACATCAGATTGTGAAAGCGCCGAGTTCATTTTGCTGTCAAAGGAAACATTGCACTTTATGTTAATAAACAACTGTAGGAGTTTTCACCATCCAGGAATAACTCAGACATTAGGCTGTGTTCTTTTGTCTGGAGAGCAGCAAGCAGGTAATGAAAACAAAACCCACTGAGACATAAAAATACAATTTATACGTTTTTATCAAGCAACGAGAAAGTTGGTTAACGTTTGAAAAGGGAGCAGTAACGTATATTTATTGACAATTTTATTGTAATAATTAGATGTTTACACAGTCTGGACATTGTGGCTAAATCACTTCCAGCATGTTTATTTCTAAAGAGCTGTTTTCAGGGCAGTGCAGTAGGCTCATTAAGAAGACAGACTGCATTAAGAATCAAAGAAATTACTACTTCCCGGGCTTTGCTTCACTGGTTTGGATTTAAAATTGAAAAAAAAAATTAAAAAAAGGGGGGAAAAATTAAAAGCCCAACAGCAATATCATCCAAATACCCAACGGCCTAGAAATTATGAAGTAAAAAGGAGACTATTTTCTCCTGTAAAGGAAACTTCATCTTTTCTGATCCAAAATAATCTGGTATTGTACATTTGCAACCATATACAACATTGTGGATGCCACTTCCAAGTGCCTCTTTGTGGCTGTTAATATATATTGCTTCAGTACTTATATTTATATTTTGCACTCTACCTAAATGACTGTGTCATATTTAAGATATATCTTCCTCTCTTTACTTTTTTTTTTCCCAGGCAATGGTGCAAGTTCACCTTTAGAAAGTCTTTAAGCCAGCAATAGGTTTGCACATTTATTTGATGTGTAGGTGACTTTTTTTCCTTCAGCCAAAGAAGGATCAATTTTTACTACAAGTCCTCAGAAACGTTCATTATTAACCAGGAAAATACTGCACACATTTTGGTTTCTGGGTTGTTTTTTTTTAGGAATATAAAAAAGTGAAACTTTGATATTTAGTCTGGATAAATCTAAATTCTCAACAGAATCCCTATTTGGGAGCTTTTTCACCAGTCTACAGCCAATTGTTTGAGCTAAGAGAGGCTAAACACCAATTACAGATTTTTCTGGGTATACAAAGGTAAGAGAAAGGAAAGCAGACGAAACAGAACGAACTCTCACTAATGCAGCCTTGATGAGGAAGTCCTTCTACATCAACTTCTGCACAGAACAGCACACTACTGCATTTACTGCAATATCCTTTTTAAAACTGAAAAACTCTTTAAAAATTAAGGCAGTAAATAGGCTACAATGTTGCTCCTGCCCAAGTATGTTTCCATTACAATTAAGTAATCAATATGCAGTATTTATTGCTGACAGATTATGCATGAAGAGGAGCACATAAAAGCAATCAAGAGCTTAAACCTTCCCGACTTTCCTTTAGCTGCTGTTTAGCTATTTTTCCCCAGAAGCAGACTTGTTATATGCCATCCAGTGCGTTCTATATAAATGCTGTCTACTCCCTGCCCTCACAAATAAAAACAAAGGCGATAAAAGAAACGGATAAAGAGATGTCAGTTTGCAAAGAAAATACTGGGTTATATTTCCTGAAAGCTGCATAAGTCAACTTACAAACTTGAAATATTACAGATCTAGCTTTACAAGTCAATCACAGCTATATATTTGGTCTCGTAATTACTGTCAGTTTTGACAGGGAAGGCAATAATTTTTTTTTTCCTGACGTGTGAGTTTCAATAAAATCAGGTACCCACATCACAGAACACTTTCTTACACAGAGAATTAACAGGACTTCTCACAGAGATAAAGAATACTGCCAGGATTAAATACATGTCATACATTCAATTAAAGAATATGGAAAAAAAAGAAGAGAGGACTATCCTTTCCGGTGACCTGATCCAAAGCCTATTATAAGGATGAGAATGTTTCTATTTACTTAAATAGACCCTGGAAGGAATCTCTTCTGATTTCAGAAGAGGAGAAAGAAACCACAGGCAAAACCGAAGACTATTTTTATCCTTTTCTCTATTTCCTAAGACTTTTGGACACCAAAGTGATAACTAAAATGTAACTACCTGAGATGAATAAATGCCTACAATTTGAAGTTGTAGTTAATTTATTTAAAAATACGAGTGAAATGCTTTCAATGGCATAGAATCAAAGTAATGTTGCACAAACTCACAATTCATTTAATATTTGGCACAGGCAAACATGCTTTAAGGCACAGCAAGGTATATGATACTTGAAAGAAGCCTTTTGTTTTCTTAAAAAATACTAATTGTTGGCCAAATTAATTACTGAGGTAATAAGCTACCAAGTTTATTGGGCAGGAAATAGTGAATTAAGTTCCTGCTTGGAGCCTGTGAGGTTGAAAGGGGATGAGGAACATGTGAATTCACAGAGCAGCAGCATTTTTAGTACATCAAGCCAATTAAAGCCAAGGCTGGACTTGTATTTATTCTGCCACTTCAGAGAGGTGTCATTTCACTGCTGACTTACAGAATTGCAGAAAACTGGTCTGGAACAGATTTTAGGAGGTCATTTAGCACATGCCCCACCCCCAGGGCAGGAATTGCCATGGTTCTGCCATTCCTGACAGGTGAGTTCATCCCCCACAGGTTCTCCAAATCCTCCAGACATGGAAATTGCAGAAGTGCCCTGGCAACCAACCCCAGTGCTTTGCTGCCTTCACCATTGGAAGGCTTCAGTTTCTTCCTAATCTCCTCTACCTGGGAGCAATATGAGCCTGTTATTTCTTGGTGTCATCCAATGATTAACATGATCCCATTTAGCAAATTGGGGGTGTAAGCCTTATTGTGAACGAAAGGTCACTCGGGCATTCCTAATGTGAGATGGAGCAAATGATAAAAATGACCAATTTGAGTTTTCCCTACAGCTATGCCCTGTGTCACCCACCCTTCATTTGGAAGGGGTGAAAATGCACCCTAAGCAGACCAGAGCAGACACAGGCTCCTGGCTAAGCAAGAGCTGTATTTCCTGCTACTTTAAGAATGTGCAACTCCATTAAGTCCTCAGGATTGGACTTAATTATGAGAGCAATAAATTTGGCCTAGAGAAAATAGAACATACTGGGAGACATGGAGACTGTCAGTGCCCCGTATACAGATGTTGTAATTCTGTGTCAGTGTACCCATATAACAAGATGAATCCTCATTATTATACATTTACTCCTTGTCTGAAAGGATAGAGGCCCAGCCAAAGCATTCATCTGCCATTGACAGCTGTCTATAATAAAGGTTGCTGAAGACAGCAGTAATGTCTGCTCCTGTACAATTTAGATTTGGTAGCAAAATGAAGGGGACAATGAAGCAGACAGGGTCAAACACAACTTTTCAGTACATTGGCATACAGCTGGCATACCTGCAATGTTTTTGGAACAGTAAGTACCCATTAATCCTGGCATAATCAATCAGATCTCAGCCCAGAGTCTACAGACCATCAGTGTGTGAACTGGGAGTTCAAAATGAGAAGCACATAAAATACTTCCATCTGGATACAAGAATTATCTTACATCAAGGAGATCTTCTCTGAGCAGCTGGAGATCAGAACCACCAAAGCCATTTTACTTCCTGTACTGGTTGAGAATTGCTGGGAACAGAACACTTCTGAACATCAAGAAATAATTCATGAATTGGCATCCTATACTTAGGTAGCTAACTCAGAAATTAACGTTCCACAACACTAACAACTTGATTTTAAATCCTGTTTTTAACATGAGTACGAGGCTTTAGAAGCACTCCCAATGAAGTCAATGGAACTATGTGACTGCATGCTTACTATTGCCAATAAGGAGTTAATACCGTGCCCTCTCAAATTAAGAATTACCTACACAACTTTTGTTGAGGTTAAGGAGGAGTCACATAGCTAAATTCCCTTGTTTCAGCTTGTACATGCAGAACTGACTGTTTTCAAGAAGCAGACAGTGGAAAAGACAGAAGACGTTTTTGTCATTGACAACTGCCTACATTTCAATTCTTGTCTGTAATACCAGCAGAAATGACAACACTTAGGATGAGCAGAACATTTAAGAGCCCACAGACATAGGAAGGGCAGACACTAATAAGTATTATGATGAATGTGGTCTGAATAGCCACTGTAATTTCAGTTAATATATTTAGCAAACAGTATGTCTACTGGTTCTGTTAACTAGACAAAATTATTGAAATAATTGTCTGAATTATCACAATTAATTCATAATCAAACACTGTTTACCAAATGAAATAAATGTGCTCTCAGTAGCTGGTCAGTACTCTGTTCAATGATCCCTGTGAGCCACTCTGGTAGTCTTAGACTGAATTACCTTTACACATATTCCTCATGTTTCGAATGTTACCACATCTAAGCAAGAGCATTCTGGATGAAGGCTTCTTTAACAGGGGCAACATCAACCACAATGTGCAAAACAGAATTCCACTGAAATACACTATCTTTGCCATTTAATTAGATGGACATGATGAAATCCCTTTGTAGTCTGCGTAGGCTTCTTGGTGCCATCAGCTTGTCTGAGGATACTTACACAGGAACACATCGCATCATGGCTTCATGCGCCATTCTGTGTCAGATCAGGCTGTAACTCAAGACTCTGATCCATGCCTGACAAACACCTGCATAAATTTCTAGCTCACTGAATCTATTAGAGATGTCCAATAGCAACATTGCAGCTGAAGGGCCCAAGATAATATTGAACATAGATGAGTAAGGATCATTTTTTAGCCACATAGGTTTTCATTCTCTGCTGCTTGCCTGACATAGACCACCCTTGGTATAGATTCAGGTTCACACTCGCCAGCAGACATCTCCTTATTCTGAACCTTAAACATCAATTTGACCCAATTCTGTAAAAATCTGTTTCAGGAAGACACCTCATGGCACCTGTTCTCCTTTTCATAATTTTGCATAAGGAAATGGATGTAGGAACACAGTGAAGACAGAGTATTTACCGAAGTGCAAGCCATAAACATGGCTTCATGAGAGAGATGAACTGTAGTGATGCCTCTGTGTTTTGAAGTTACTTTCTGAAAATTTACAAAGCCCACAAGAGAAAAGGCTCATTTCCCAAACACTGCCTTTAGAGCAATGCCGGATACATTAGAGGGGAGGCAATTCTGGTTGCGAATCGATAATGACCTACAGGTGACCTTTGGTGGCTATCATAAAACAGGAAGTAGCTGAATAGGTAATCCCAGTCCAGAGTGGTTAAGTACCCATATTATCTATAATGTGTCAGTCTCAGAAAAATGAAAAAATGAACGGGTAGAAAGCTGGTTATAGACCTTCCAAAACAGTTCTCATTGTTGGTAATGTGGATAGCCTGTTTTTCTGTTAAGTAATGAAATCTAGATGGATAGGCTACCCACCCCCCTGCCTCCTCTTTTGTCATGGTCTAATACCTTAAAACTAGGTCCAAAATTAGCTTGAAAATAGGGCAAAAAGATATTGCATAAAATAAGCCTGGAGCATTTTGATGGTACAGGCAACCAAAATCAGTGCCACAAAGGACAGATTTTGGTAAGAGGCCCCTGACTTAATGCACTAAGAGTACTATTATGATGAGAAATGTAGGACAAGAGAGAAGTTACTAGAATTGACCCATTAAACAACTGGAAATAAAAATTTTTTAAAAGCTAGTAATACAGTTTTTCCATAGTAAAGGTAGTGTGGCTGCTATCAGCATGCAGGTATAAACACCTTTTAGAAAGGAGAAACCAGCAACAAAACATGATGGCAAGTGACTGTATAATAAAACCCACTGCTTCCCACACACACATGTGCATTCATGCCTGACTGCTTTTAATTCAAACATAAGACAAGAATGGCAGCCCTCTCAGAAGATGGCAGCAAAGGAAGACGGTCCCTCTGCTTCCCTGATGCCATGTGACTGTTTACAGATTTCGTCTTTTCCTTTCCAAACTGAAATAATTCACCAAGGCTGAAGACCGACAGTGAATAAACTGAGTTGCCCACGCCTGTCAGACTGTCTGCGCTCTGCTCTTCTCATGCTGACCCTGTTAGATTTGACTATTAAAAAGCAGCATTGGGCCATGTCAGCTCTTGGGTGGGAGACTGCCAAGGCACACTTCCGTGCTGCTGGCATTTGAAAGAGTGATAATGATTCTGTGTAATACTCTTTTTTTCCCTTTAACCCAGGCAGCTATGCACGAGGGTCAGTTCTGTGGTGCTACGTACCCTGTCTTGTAACATGAGGTGTAAAACTAAAACCCTGGCTGCCTATGGGTGTTTAAAATCCCATGGCACTGTTTGCAGATATGCAAGAGATTACAGCAGGCTGGAAGTGGCTACACTGGTAATTCTATTCTGCCAACATAACTTCTCCCACTGTAACAACACGGAATTATTCGTATTTTTTTCATCTCACAGTACAAACTTTAAAGTCTTGCTGTAAAATGCTCATAAGGAATCAAATATCTTTACAGAGTAGCACTTGCTTTACAATAGAGGGTAAAAGGAAGTTTGTTCTATGGTCTGTGAGACACTGAGGCTACTTTAGGATAAAAGCTCTGACACATCAGTCTGCTACAGCAGAAAATTAATAGAGATAGATTGTATTTTAGTGGCATTTGAAACTATCTGCCTCTTCATCTACCAGCAGCTCTTCTCAGACTGCCTGCTCTGTTGTACTTTATTCTCCTACACATTGCTTCAAGATGACACCTTGGACTTTTTCAGCTTTTCCTATTAATTAAAAGACTTGCTCCTCCCAGAAGGCTGGGAAGAACCTGACATTTCAGGTTCAAATTTGACTCATGTTGGCATAGCTTTCAGGTGCAGCGGTTTTCCTTGTATTCTGCTTTGAACCCAGCTTGCTGTGAACTTCCGTGTGGTAGTTTGGACTAAGGAAAGTTCCAGGCAGCAGAAACAGAATCATCTAGATCCCATTACAAAATTGTTCCTAAACAAATCCATACAAGGCTATGATATAGCAATTCAGGACATATCACTGTCCGATCTGCTCCACAATTCAAAGGGAAAATATTCATATCCATATACAAATATGCATATATGTCTATCTATAGGCATTCCTTGGCACAACACAGTTGGATAAGAAAAGCAGTATCCCCTTGACCTGCACATCCTGTCATCATCCTGGCCTCCCTTTACTTCTTCCTGCAGCAAGGAGACACCAGCAAATCCAAATCCACATCACACAAAGCAATTTCATCCCAGAAACATAAAATACCTGGTTTGAATCCACAAATTTAAGTCCATAGTTTAAAGTTGGTTGGTGCTGGTCCCTCTCACTATGACATGGGATGCTGGCTAGGAAATGAACTCTAAAACAGAGATGCAGGTTTGGAAGAGCACTCTTTACTGAGCTCAGTGTCAGTTTTTCTAAATAAAGATGGAATTAAGTAGACACTTGTCTGAGAAATGTCAGCCTAGGAGAAACCCTGGTAAGTGAAGGTCATAAGAGTTTGTCAGTACGTTATGGTATGTAAAGTTGTTTATAAGGTTTCCATGCATACACTTATTCCCACAGTTACACACTAATAAATTTTTCATCAACTTGACAGAGAGAGATGAAACATCAAATGGCTCATGGAGCTGAAGAGCACACCACTGTCATATACCTGGTTACTTTCATCAGGTTTTAATATTTTACACGTTTCCTACAGATCCCAATGAACTTTATCAAGCCAAGACTCGGGTCTACAGATATAACTTCATTTTGATTTACCAGAGACAGAAAAATGGATTTCTATCATTCAGCTGTAGAGAAGTCAGTATCTTTCTTTTGTTTAATCCAGCTTACAGAAATAATTGCATCTCTTTCAGAAAGAGGACACAGAGCATTCAGCAAAAGGCACTTTGAAATTATATTGCCTGTTTTTGTGTTACTGAGAGCCTGATGCAGAAGCAAGTGAATTCTATAGCTTCTCAGTTTCAACAATATTTGGATCAGGTTCTAAGGCGTTATTCTTTACGCTCCTTCTAATGTTGTGTTATACTCAGAATGCAGAGCCAAAAAGAACAAATTTTATGCATTTAGCTTTGAATATAGGATGGAATCTTAATTAGCATTTACATTCAGTTTAATTCGGGTCAAAGAAAGTTTTTATCATTATTAGAGGAGCAAAAGGCACATCAACACATATCACTTCTTCAAATGTCCTCCATACATCTCTATGATGGAAGAATCAGCACATACACTGCCATCAGTACATGTAATTAGTGGCAGCATGCACAAAGAGGTATATCTTAACTGGATGCTGGAAAAATACATGAGCCAGTTATCTGTATGTAGAAGTACATGAAAAAAACACTGCAGATTGGCATGATTATATCTGGGTGCAACTGCTATAAAAACCAGTCGTATTACCCTTACTTCTCTGAATAAATTCAAATGACAGCCCCATTTCATTTCTTCATTCAGTCTGGAGGCCAGATGGCATTAGAATCATTTACTTCACCTTGTTGTGCTTAATTACTACAATCAACACACTATTTTCCAAATTAATCATAACAAAGTAATTTCATTAGTAACACAGCAGGCTGTTGAATTATTAGCATCATAACAGTTTGCAAACAATTAAACTTTATTTGAACCTTAAAAATTTGCAGACTTGAACATTATTGTAAGATCTAATGGCAGTATAGTACAAATCCAGAACAGAGCAAATAACCAAGTAAAACACTGTACACAATATGACTTGCAATCACCTCAAAAAAATTTGCTTATTGTTCACGGAAAGGCAAGTGCAACCTTAGTCAACAACGAAAATAAAGCAATTAGCATTTTGTACCACTGGGTTTTGTTTTAAGTTGTATTCACAGAGGTTTTCTTACCCAAAAAAGGTTATGGTGTTTGCAGATTTCAAGCAACCAATTCATCCATGGGCCACTGCTGGCTTAGACTCAGACACTTCAAGTGAGTTTCAGGGCATCTTTCACATTTTGGATTTTAAGGCAGTTTGTTTACAGACACACACATATATATGTCCTAAGGGAGTGGGGGGAGTCCTAAAGGAGAACTACAGACAAAAGACACACTACTTCCTCAGCTGCCACCACCCAGGGGAGCAGGCTCTCGGCCGGCCCCATACCCATCGCTGGGGTAAGGACTCCCTCTCCTGGAGAAACGGCAGAAGTGGCGGAAGGGGGAAGGGGAGGGCTCATCCTCATCATCATAATCCTCCTCCTCCTCCTCCTGTGATATGAAAATTTGCTGCCACCTACCGCCGCGGGCGCGCAGGGCTGCGCAAGGCGCGCAGGGCCGCGCAGAGCCGCCCCTTCCCTCCCGGGCATCGGCAGCGCCGGGACCCCCATAGCACCTCCAGGTTCGCACCCGCCATCGGCATCCCCCATCGCTCCTGTCCCAGATCGGGTTTCCCGCGTGTACACTTTGTCTCAACGACAGAAGGGGGTTTACTCCAAAAGAGTAGGTGGTGGTGGTGGTGGAATTGGGAATTACGTAATTAATACAAAGACATTTCGGACGGCAGATTTATTACACTGCCATGTTAACAAGAGAGAAGGAGGTTTTCTAGCCGTGATATTAACGCTTCACATTCTGTACACAATCCACAAGTACACTTGATAAATTAAAGTAGTAAAAGATCTGAAGACCATAATCTATCATTTTAATGCTTCACTGATAACGTAAAGAATCAATTTCAACGACTTATCTCTTCTTTTAAAAAATTACAGCTAGACTCTGTACCTTGTCTGACTCCTATTAGAATCCAGCGTACCATCAAGTATCCTACATTAGCTAACATAAAGCACAACATCTCAGTTTACAGAAAGGATCCAATTCCGAGTTCAGACTAACGTTACCTTTTAACCCACAGTGTTTCCAGGGCCCGCCTGAAGCGTAAACAGCACAAGCAACTACAAGGGGACCTGCACAAGCTCAGCTATTCACAGACTGGCTTGACCTGCCTTGTTGGCAGATTAAGGGTCTCACAAATCAAGTGTGTGGGAGGACTCAAAAAAGTTGATCTTGCATGCTAATAGCAAAGCCCATCTCCAAAACAAGAGTATTTAAAGTATTAACTCTGACTTGCCCAGCCCATCACTCACAAGTGACAGTGTTTTAGTGTACTTTTTATGTTTAAACTGATGATTTTCGCCATAAAGAGCTGAGTTTGACACTGGGAGCTATTAATAATCCACGTAGAGCTGAAGATGTCTGCTGCATGCAACTTGTATCAGAAATTCCACCTACCAAAAAGGTACCCAGATTTTGATAGTATCTATAAGGTGTGAGAAAACATTTCACACTACCACAGACAAAACTCATTTGAACCTACTATTTAGCTCATGTTGACCAAGTAAAAACTGTGGGGTTTAATATATTCTCATTTTTATAAATTTTCACATCACTCATACGTCCAAGTGAGGATGGTATCAGGGCAGTATTACCACACAGGCTGATTTACTATCAGCAAAAGAACCAAGGTTTCATTCTGTGGTTACAAAATAATAATTAACAATGCAATACTGAATATATGAGAAAAATAAATCATTGGCTAAAGCAAAAATACAAGAACATTAGGAAACAGAATTCCCTGAAGACTTGCAATATTACACATAAATTTTGCTTGATTCTCCTAGGAAACTGCACAAAATGTACAGTGAGCATTAAAAGGTTAATGCATGCATGAACTGAGTAACAGTTTTCTGCTTTCAAAGTTCAGCTTAATTTTTCTAAATCTGAGGAAATTCCCTGAAAGAACACAAACCCATCACTATACAGAGTGCTGCTGGTACGCTGAAGGAAAAAGCAACAGGCACAACTTGTCTGTTTGTGCCCCATATGTTAATTACCATCTACTTCATTTCCTAGCTTTACAATTCTATAAAAAAGTGACGAAGAAGAACATTTCCTCAGAATTATGATCAATTACAGTTTTGAATGTTTAATATACACAAGGCAACGATCTGACTACATTCTCTGAAACCACAGAACGTGTACAGCAGAATCTTCTTTCGGAGGCCGGGACTGTGAACTGCAGCTGCACACCACTCCCAAGTGCGGATTTCTCCTGATTAGGAAGAAGGAAGTTGAAAGTTCATCATTAAACAGAAAACCTCAAGCATGCGTGTCAAACCCAGACCAAACAGCGATCCCCTTCCACAGTTTTCTGCACAAATACATACGTATATACTAAAGTAATAAAACTACAAAGCTTTTTCTACTGAAAAAAAAAATCTGGAAAAGGAACATAGTTATAAAATACATTATTTTTTGTACACTGTGGTTTCATATTTTATACAGAATCCAAGAAAAAGTACTTTAATTGAACCTTCAATATATTTTGCCATAATCTTTATGTTAACAGGACTCTTACACAGGTTCCAGGAAAGAAATACTTATGAAACAGAGAACAAGGGAACATATAAGCCATTACAGAAGATTGGATTAAAATGTACTTACCCAGGCCTCTCAAATATCATACATCTCCATTATGTAGGCTTTAGGCACCAAGCCAATGGTTCCCTTCATTTCTCCTACCCACCAGCCAAATCTATTGTACTCCTAATTGAAAACAATATGCAATATTAACCTTTAGTCTGATATAAATGCAATAGAGTTTTGTATGCAACTCCTTATGGATGCTTTCTCTTATATACAGTTATAATCATTTCAACTGAAAATTAAAACATTGTATCTTTTTGTTAGAGGCATTCACATACACCGTTAGGCAAACGCAGAAGTTAAGTTTTAAGCAGGCCAAGCATACTCAGGAAAATGTCTTAATTACAGCCACGGTTCTCTGTAACACCTACTAAAAATACCTGACCTCTATCTGCTACTCATCACCAATAGAAAAACCTTATCTTTGAAGCTAAAATCGAACAGCGCAATGTTGATCTATAAGAACTAACTGGGATTCTTTTGGCATCACAAGGCTAAGCTCAAAGAAACTTACAGTCAACTTTATTTTAAAACTACTTTGCTCAACTGTGAAGGGAACACTATATATCTAATACATAGTCTCTTTCTATGGACAAAGTCTACCCTTGCTTTAGGCTTGCAGAAAATTCTACAGCAGATCTCATATGTCTGACAGATGACTAAAGTACTTTTGTTTGAAATTTGTTTAGGCTTAGTGAGATAAATATGAAACAAAATGAATTATAATAGTTTAAAGAAATAATATCTTCCAAAAGCAATACCAAGTATTGCGGGATCCAAATTTAATTTTTTTCCTATGAGGTAAATATTTTAAGATCAATTCTAACAGCGGTTCAATAAATTGCAACAGCTGAAATTGCACACACACATATATTGAGTTACAAATGAAGCATTATTAAAACAGAGACCCCATTCAAAATTGAATGATTAGTAAGACAGAAATTACTTTGGAACAAACACAGAAAATACAAAATACACAGAGATCTCTGGTAAGCAACATCTGCTTCCTGCTACACTGCTCTTCCAATGAGAAAAGCAAAAGGCTATAGGATTTTGAATTAATGGTCCTACTGAGATGAGGCTATCATTTTGACTGTAGATAAAGTTTTTTTGGTTATAAATAGTCAAGTGCAGCTTAAGGGTTAATGGAGTTTCATTAGAGCCCAAGCTATAATAATTTGCTGCTGGCATATTTGGCCTGGTAGAGAGTTCTCTAGGGTCCTATGAGGTGCTTAGTGTACTCAGCTCTCCCAGTGCTTAACTACAATGAAGCCCTGCTGATGGCCCACTTTCATGTGGGCTCAGGGTTTGTTTTTTTTTTGTTTTGTTGGGGGGATTTTGCCTTTTTATTTGCTTTAAACAGCCTTGCATGCAGGTACACACGCACTTTATATTTTCTTACTGTGGAAGGCTGAACACCAGTCTTAAACATTTTCTTCCCTACCTTCATGGCGAATTGGTGATTTAAAAGATCGTATCCTACTAGCCATAAAATACTGCAGGAAGTGTGCTTTAAAGAAAATCCACATTAAAAATCAGCAGGAAAACCTCTGGGTTTGATGTGAACATACAAACGAGAACGCTGCAAAAATAATTCCACCTTCTTCCCCCTTCCACCCCCTTCCACTGCAGAACACACTTCTGGGACTGGGGCTGGTCTGAAAGTCTAGAGGTATCTGGACTTGATCTTCAGCTCAAACTGCTCTCCACAGAAGTTAAGAACCCCTCATAACTTTTCCCATGGGGGTACACATTACACCCCAAATCCTTAACGGCTAAATAATAACTTGACAGAGGTTTAAAATGTTGCAGGTCAGCCTGTTTTAAGATCTGTGGTTTATCTCACAATGCACTGGTTATATATACAAACCAGTTTTCTAGACTGAAGTGGGAAATTGCTGAAGGGAGCAGTATTCACGTATACTACTGGAATCTCAGCAATAAATCTCTCCAAGAGAAAGCAACAGAAGATCTTAAGCTGTTACATGGAACTCGTGAAGTGACTGACAAAACTGATTAAGCAAGTTTTGCTAGACATCAGACAAAAAAAAACAAACAATACATGAAATGAGGGAAGTGGCTTAGTAAAGTGGTCATTAAATTGCATATGACAAATGGCACAGAAAAAGCCTGTAGACTACATTATCCATTGAAAATGTTCCGCTTAGCAACACTACATGAACTTAGAAACAATTGTTTTAAAGGAAACAATTCAGATACCTCAAATTAAAATTAAAAGCATGCTGCTGTTTTGAAAACTTTCTGGGTTTTGTTACTTACTAATACACCACTTACTGCGCTGGCATGAAGCTAAGTGAGAAGATGAAATGGATGTTGATGTAACAGACTAGTAAACTAATTTAAGGATTCACTGCAACCATTACACCATACAGACAATAGCAACACAGAAGCTTTTACTTTACATTACTATTCTTTGCATGGGTCTCAAGAGCAACATGAATCCCAATTAAACTATCTGCAGGCTGTAGAAGCCCAAACAAAAATATAATGCAGATACCTCACTACCAAGAATATAAAACTTTAATCTCAGGGTTTAGAACAATTAGATAGCAGTGCTTTTTAGACTGATTAAAGTACAGACATTTCTCTTTAAACTCCTAACCACCCCTTTCACATCCTCAGTACCACAAAAGAGTGCTTACTGGTCACACAGATAAGCAGTCTCTCCACCATCACCACCGTTGTTTTTTTGAAGTCACATATAAAATCCAAATTGATGTGTTGTTTCTATTAACATTAGCAACTATAAACTGCTTTATAGCAACATAATTTAATGGATACACTGCTGTTGTGAGGTCCATATGCCTGCTACTGCTGCTTAAGATGTGTAGAATAAAACCCTAAAGCCCACACTTGTGGGAAAGGATGATTAATACACAGAAGGATACAAGTACAGTTTGGAGTTTTATATGAATTCTTAAGAGATGGGAATCACAGTGCTTTTGCAAGCATCAGCTTCAGATCTCAGGTACCACTGGGTTTACCATCTGGTATCCTTCACCGCATTCAGCTCTTAACATCACTGCTAACATAGGCAAGCGACTACACTTCAGAAGGACTGATAAAATAATGAAGAGTCCTTTAATCTAAGGAACCATTGTAGTCAATTTATAAGAAATATTGCATCCCTTTGTAGGATGCGTAATTATTTTCTATTAATCATGCGCTATAAAGCTACATTATGTGATTATTCTGTTATCACTAGAAAGAGGCCTGCAGTCAGCTCCTGACAATGTTAGGTAATTACTAACACAAAGCTTCTTTCTCTGTATGTAGAAATGCTATCAAGATCCAGAGGTGCTGTGATGCTCGCTCTATGAAAATAACTCTCCAAAGAAATTCAATAACTGCAAAATGAATTGCTCCAAGGCAAATAGAGGGATAGGAGAGGGGGGCAGGGCCAGATCCAGCAGCCCTGCAACGAGGAGAATGCACAAGTGTGCGGCCAGGGCTCTGCCATGTGACTGGGAGCACATTTGCCATACCAGGCAATGTTAGGCAGAGGCAGGGGGAGGAAGAGGCCACCGCAACCCCTGGAAGACAAGCACCAGGCAAAGGAGTATATTATGCCAAATAACACAAAACAACCACCTTAACAATGACCAAGTGCTTTCTAAGCTACTTCCACTGTCTGTCAGAGTGGATTTATTCCCCCCCCGGCAGAAATTTATTAACCAAACTGAACTCATTTCACAATGCAGCAAGGAACAGGTTAACAACATTCAATGTGCTGGCAAAACACTGCACAGAGTACTATGATAGCAGGGGAAAACAATCCCATCAGGGTTTACAGGCTCTTGAAATGCTCTCAACTGAACACACTGTGAGCAGATGCTGCTTCTTGTCCCCATCCCACCAAATTCCCTGCACCAATATGTATGTGTATGCAACTGTGAGACATTCACTGTAAAAGTTTTTGCATTTGGGGAAACCACAGTAAGGTAGAAATACACTACCTGTTTTTTACAGATACCTTTTAAGTCCACAATTTCTATACTATGTAGAAGAGAATTTTGATATTCAAGAAGATAAAATTTTTACACTCAAGGGGATTTCCAAAACAGTCTCTACCTTTAGAACAGATCCTCTGCGTAAATCTCCAGATGCTTCGCACCATATTAACCTCAGCAAAAGTTGCGAACATCTGGTCCTTACGCAACTGGTCCCTATTGTTCAATACATATGGTATGGTTTTTGTGTTTTGTGGGGTAAGAGCTTTTATTTATTTTGTTTCTTTAAAAAAGTTGCCGAAAATCATTATTGCGTTTCAATGCCCTGAAGAAAACAATGCAGTTGTATTTAAAGACATGCAACTGAAGCGTGTGAATTCAAGATTTTTCTCCTGTTCCCTTCCAGTGGCACTATAAGTAATATAAACGTACTGGCTGAAGATCTGCAGACTTTAAAACTGAAAGGCAAATGTATCTGTAGGCCTGTTTGGGGTTAAAACAAGTGGCCTCTCCCATCAAGCTAAAGATGTGCAGGAAGCAGGGAGAATTTTTTATTTTTAGTAAGAATATCCTGGGGGGCAATTCTGGCAATGTAATATTTTAAAACATCTCCAATTCATCCAGGAGATTCAGACTAGATAAAAGTTTTAGAACTTCCTTTGGTGTAATTGCTGAATGATACACTGTCAACCAGGGAGCACTTTCGCCACAGAACAGCATTTCCTCTAAAAAGCAGAAAATGACAAACGTTTTAGATAACTGAATGAGACTTCTTCACAGGTAGTAGAGTTGTTTTAAGGCAGCAATAAAATGGTCATCTTTAAGAATGTAAGTCTTAGATTTATTGTATAGTTGTATTATTAGGTTTTATTTCCTGCAGTGACATGAGACAAAATAGACACCAATTAGAGAGTTCCAATATAAAATCAGAGTAAGCAGACTGAATTCTGGACCAAAACTGGCCCCTGAAAACACCTTTAATGATAGAAAGCCACTTTACTTTCCATTAGATCACACAATGCCAATTTTTTTCTTTTAACCAGTTAGGTAAGTGCTTACATATCATCAGTATGCAAACCAACAGAGCTACAATTGCTTTGCAATAGTCTGTCCTAACTAACCTTCCATTTAAAGGCCTTTGCTCCTATCTGATGTTTAAACATATACCTATTTTTTTCCCCTGTAAGTAATATACCTAAAAAAGCTACAAGAAGGAAACACACAACATTGTATTGCATTTTAGTTTTGACCAGAAGCATCCCAATGAAATGAATCTCCCAGTGCTCCCACTTTGCCCACCTTGGCTCACTTCACAGAGCCAGCAGTCACAAAGCATCCATGCTACATTTCTTTCAGAAGCTAAAATGAAAGATGCACTTGAGTACGTTTCCATCACTAATGTGTTCTCATTCACTAAACCAGGCTGGACCTATTCGGAGATCAAAGCCCTTTGAAAACGCACAGCACGGACACCAGGGCCTCAGCACTAACTACTTCACTCTGCGAATCTGCTCCTATTGGCACTTCCTATTTACTACCGTAGACACAGGCAGTATGGTCACGGAAAGAGAAATTACTGTTAAATGAGGATCTCAGTATGATCAGTCAAAAAATAGCCTTTCACACTGTGTTGAAAAATACTGAATAAATATATTTTATGAAGATTATAGAGATAATGTACGAAATGTCCGCACTGATTACAAAACAGCTGCACCGTTAACTTATGGTTTACTTCATAAGCAGTAATCTGAAGTATGGAGATTTTGTTTGTCTGCTCAATCTGTATTTTTGCTTAGTAAAATGTGAGCATTTTAACAGACATTTATTGTCTTGAAAGAACAAAAACCTGCCAAGCTGGAAATGTACAACCACTGAATAAAGGTAATCTAGATGGAGTTAATACTCTACTTGCACGGAAAATTCTAGAGCAAAGGGTTAAGTCATAGATGTGATTTCCATAAATCATAAATAGAAGGGTGAGCAGCATGATACTGCACTAGCATGTGCTGAAATAGTAAAAAGGGAAGGAGAATTCTAGTTTAAAAATATGATTTTAGATTTTGAAGTATTATTTATTGCTTTAGTGCAAATATAAATATAAATGAGAAGGAAATTAAATTACCTTCAAAGTTAAGAAATGTCAGTAATTTTACTAAGCATAAGTAAAGCATACTAACATAAGTAAATTTTACATTTACTTTAGTCACCTGCTAACATAAGTTAATTTCCATTACTACTTGCAGTTGGCTGATGAAACTACGGAAGTTCCCAACACAAAATACGCACCTAAAGCAAACAAATAATGCAAGTGCTGCACACATAAATCTTGTATACAGACTTTAAAATAAGTAATAATAAGATAGCTACTTCCACTCACAGTTGTGTTTGTTTCTGAAGATCGACTTTCTGAGTAGAGCTATGGAAGACTTATAAAAGGATTGTTATGCCAGAGTTTGCTTCCCCATTTATCATATGGGGTTGAAAAAGCAAAGGCAAGCCCATAAAATGAGCAGGAGTCAAGAGCAATCATTATTTTAGAAAACAGTAAGCCCAAGTATCACATTTCTAGCAGTCAGTATTAACTAAAAAGTCAGTATTAACTATGAAATCTTATTAATGAGTCCCTCTATCAGTATGACTATAAACTGTTTTCTACTGCATAGTAGAAGAGGGGTATAGAGTTTTCTGAATGTTCATATGATTCACAGTGTAAGTTATAAAAGCCACTTTTATATATTCAACAGTATATATAGTACTCAAGGATATTATAAATTAAACCAATGATGAGCTTATCTGTACAGACACATTGATCAATTAATCTGAAAATTTAACTAGTTTTATAAATAAAGAAAATCTAACACTTGTTATTCCAACAGTTCTGTTAATTCTGCCCAGATTTGCCCTGGGTTCAGATATTGTGGCAGATTTACAGCTGGGCTTAAACCACAACAAGATTAAAAACACGATTTTTGAAAGAAACTCTCAAAGGTAGAAAAACCTACAAAAAAGTTTCAGGTTTGGGTTTGTTTTTTTTGGAAGAGCCCATAGGACTGCTGCCACACAAAAGCAACAACTGACACAAAGAAAAATAGCTAAAATAGTTTTTGAAGGCACCTGTGAAACAAGGAAAACTTGCTTTTCTACAGTAATTACACTAACCAGGCATTGACATTTGTATTATCAGAGTACCAGCATGCAAGCCATGCTCACTGCACTAACACTGAATTTTGATTCTCAGTTTAAAGCAAATTAGAGGGGATTTGTCTTTGCATAGCGCATAGCTATTTTAAGATGCAAATGTTGCCAATCTGAAATCTTTTCCCCATTCTTCTAACAGGAATTCACCTAAAAACGTACATGTAACATATTGCTTCTCTTGCTTTATTTAAATTCAGTCCATGCCCAAATTGCTGAACTGGTTCTGAATTACTTCTGCTGTACTAATGATCTCATTTCTTGGAAACAAAAGTGTCACTTTTCCCCTCATAAAGGTATGTGAGAAAGCAGGTAAAAATATATTGCTTTGGCATAACTATTGCTGGGAGAGACAAATATCTATCTTATCAGATTCGTCAGATCAAGCTATACCGTTTATATTTCATTGTAAAACAAAGAACTATTACGTTGCACAAATACACTCGTTATTTTGTTAATGCTTCACCCTTCCTACTATACTACTGCTGTACCCATACTCACTTCCTTATCAGCAAAATGTGATTTTCAAGAGTAATGTTCATACCTGGCTGACGTATTATAGAAAGGCAATAAAGCCATAGCCGGGTTCAAGCTGAAGCTGGATTTATGGCACCATTTTGGATCCATTCACACCGCCTCCTGTCAGTACCTGCATCTCTCATTTCCAACCACTAGATGGTGTGAAAAAATAAAAGAATTGCCAAGGCTTCCTACCGACTGCCACAAAATCCGAGTATCAATGTTGTGGATTAGGAAATACGCCTTGAAGAAAAGTCTCGACCTACTTCAAGATGGTTAGGTTCACTTTTCCTTTGGTTATATTTCCACTTGCCCAACAAAGAGCTCGTAAATGATCAGACCTTGAAATTGAATCAAGTGGAGGGTTAAGATGGATAATTCTCTGGCACTTTCTCCTCGAAGGACCCTAAATTTAGAGCTGACAGCAGTGGTCAACACTCGTTTTTCTGAAAAACCTGTAACAATCTTTAAGTGAAACGGGGCTGAATTTTCTAGGCTGTATTTTCGAGTAGAAATCATTCCCAAAGAGAGAGGCTTTATATATCTGGAGCAGCAGCAAGCCTGTTTCAAGGACCAATTGCAGATTAATCACGGCATGACCACAGGACAGTTGATATACAGACGACAGCTTAAGCTACTGTTTTTCTATTTGATTCAATTTTTTAGATTAAATTTCTCACTCTTTTGGAGAAGGAGCAAATGATTTTTTCACCTACAAGCTGAAGATTAAGATTTTACAGTCTACACACCATAGCAGAAGAGCACAACCCACAAAGAGGCCAAATTCATACAGTGGAAAAGATTTGTTCATGGCCTTTTTTTGGGGAGAGGGAGAGCAAGAAGAAGTGGTTATTTTAAATTAGGTGCTGTATAACTGCTTGAAAGTCTGACTAATCCAAGAGTGTTATCCGGCCTTTAGTAATGCAATGCAGTTATTAATTTAAGTGACAATGAAATACTTCTAAAGACATACACGGTCACATTACCATTAGTAATATGTCTTCTACATTTTTATATAGGACCATCTTTCTATCCATAAATTTTAAATTTATTTAAAACAGAAGCTGTTACATTTATTATCCGGAAACATTGTAGTTAAAGGTATCACTGAAGATTTAAAGCAATTGTGACAAAATTGAGAAGTTTGAACCTGCGATAGATGCCTTTAGCTTGCACACACCTACTTGTATATTTCAGTGACCTATGATATCTTTGGCATTAATTATATTGAACAGCAATTACATCTAAGATATATATTCTACGTATGTTTTAAAAGGCTGGGGTTTTCCAATGAGAACTTGAAAAGAGAAATCTTCTTTGATGAATTTTTCAGAAGTAGACTTCAATGGACCATAAGATCTCTATTTTAGGGGAGGTTTTGGTTTTGCTGGAGGCAGGGGGAAAGGGTTAAAGAAAAATAAGAAAATTAAGCAACATTAATGTAGAATAAAATTTCATGCTTATACTGTTTATCATCACTTCAGATGAGAGGAATTACATCTCACAATTGCTTTGCAAACAGGAAAGCAGTGGATTAAAAACTGCCCAAATCTGTCAGCGCAAACAAATTTGGAATCTGAGCTGTCAGAACAATTCCAGTATACATACAAAGATGAAAGCATAGTTCAAAAAAACAAACCACCTTCTGCAGCAAGATGCCCAAAAAGTCAGAATCAGCACAGTCAGGCATATAAAACAGGAAACAAAAAACATAACATACAAGATAATTTGAAAATCTACAAGGTTAACTTTTACAAGCAGAAAGCACATTGTCTCCCATTAACAAATGGTAGCCAAGATTTAACAAGTAAATAAACATGCTTTTAAGTCAATTCCTGTTACACTGCTATGTTTTAAATGTGATTATAGTTCATTTGACAAAGTAATTAATTGCAGTGACTATCTGATTGTAAACAAAGGATCTGAAAGGGAGTGCCAGTTTCCCCCCATACAACTGTGGGAATGTGCCCTTCTGGCATGGCTTACTTTTTACAACTGTGTAGCCCCAGTAGCATCCCATACCTTGCTGAGAATGTAGATAACGTCACCACGTTTAAATGTCAACTCATCAGGTACATCTCCTGTGCAGTCCCACAAACCTTGATAGAAATTGGCATAATCGGTATTTTTGTTATCTGCAAAGAAAAGAGCATCTTATCACAACAGGATAAAGACTGAGGGACTAAAGTATAAAGCAATTTATTAAAGCACACTTCTTACTCCTCTTTTTAGAAACAGCTCCTTCATACCACAAAAGGAAGTGGAAAACAAGTCTAATGTGCAAGCCCTTCATTTGCAAGTCCTATCACTTTAAGACATGCAGCTACAGGTTTTCAAAGCATTTTCCAGCTGCAACTTAAAGCAGCTAGTTTTCTTCTATAATATATTTCCAGCAAGCCATATTTGTATCTCAACTTGAAACTGATAAAATTGTTACAGTATAATTAATAATAATCTGTGAAAGGAAGCCAAAGTATTCTATGATACACTCCCCTTCCCTCTCCTGTTCCAACAAAACTAAATAACTTCTCTGAGAACCTTTGAGATAATCCTTGATTGTTCCTTCTGAAATATTGGAGAACTTGGAAACTGTTGCTGAAGCTGCATTTTAAAAATATTTGTGTCAGCTCCAGTTTAGGACATTAAGCTCTGGCTAAACATGCAACTACACTACAGTCATAAACTCATCCTTCTAACAGCATAAGCACAATGGATGTGCTGTGTTCAAGCTGCCATACAGACCATTAACTGATTGATTATTTAGCACTCTTTGCTCTGTAATACGGCAATAACACAGTAATAAATGCTTTGTCATACACTTACAATACAGAGTAGATCCACTGAAACACAGCGCTTGCACATGGTTAAACACACTGGCTGCTTCTGTTACACTGCAAACTATTTCCTGTTTTTAATTCCATGAGAATGGAGCGTGATGAGTTAATGTAAAAAGAATGTAAGCAATACCACTAAGATGACCAGTTACATTATGTATACACTAACCAGACAGAATGTATATGTACTAATAATTTACATCACTGGAAAGCTATCTTCTAATTCTGATAACATAAATATCACTGAACTGGCTGGATCAAGGCTGTCATCTTAGTTTTGTTATATGATCCTTGAACAGCAGGCTTGCTGGTTATTCCAGCATATACTAGTTACATTTGCATGTCGTTAGCACTCTACACCATTATTTATAGTTTACAATTTAATCATGATTGGTTCACTTTATTACTGAAAAAATCCAGCTAAAATATCAAGTATCAAGCCATATAAAGTGTCACGCTATAAAAAAAGTGATCAACTTGTGTTGTTCCCTGCTTTGACAGATACTTCGATTTTAATACTCCCTGTATAAGCAAGAAGGGCTTCTTTTCTATTTATCCATTTTAGTCCATGTTCCTTGTTATCCTCTTTTGCTGGCAATACTGTCATACGGCTACATATTTACATATTGAATTTAATGCGAGTTAGCCACTATTTAATTTTCCATAAACTGGCAACTAATAGCTGCCTCTTGCTGCATAGCACTAGGGGGCGTTCTTGCTACCAGTGCGCAAATTCCTTTCACCGCACCAAAAGCAGCAATGCACACATACCCCCAAACATTCAGAAATGAGATGTTTCGTTATTGCAAAATGCATAGACAGGATTATTTAAAGGGGAGGATGGAATCAGTTTGAAATGTTTCATCTCCAAATCTTGGGCCTTCCTATTTGTCAGCTCATAGCATTATACAATTATAAAGAGTAACACAGGCTAACACCAAATTAATTTGTGGTAAGTATTACATCAACCTCAGCTCAGTATTTGATACTGCACTGATCCCAGTTCCCAGTTCTATGCCATAAAAGATAATGTAAGGCCACATGGGGAAAAAAAAGAACTATTTTGGTATATCTTACCTTTTAAGTCTTTCAGCAGATTTGGTTTAAAATACATTAATCAGGACTTTTACTTCTTCAGAACTGAAATTAAATGAATAATGATTTTTCTCACTGACCTTCATTACTCTGAGCTCTGTTCTTACCTCTGTGTGTCTGAAGTAACTCCTACTAACGCTAGTGGGAGCTGCATGAGGAACATAAGCAACAGAAGAAATCCCACAGCAGGTGAGACACATCTCTTCCTAGATGTTCATCATGAGCATTTAATTAAGCTTTAAAGTGAGAAAGCAACTCAACTAATAACATGGCACCACTGGAAAAGCTGCGTTTTAAAATAAGCTTGTTGCAACAACGAAGACAGTGCCTAAAGACTAACCATGGTTCTGTGCCCTCATTTGTGAATTCAACACAAGACAGAGTTGTTTAAATCAGAAAGCCACATTTCTAGGAAAAAAAATATACCAGTATACTGGGAGTACAGGGACAGGAAGTGCCAGTGCAAGTTCATGAACAACTGTGCTGGTCTTCCAACAAGTTTTAATTTCATATGTGAAATCCTATTTGTACCCAGCAGCACAAGCTTCTCAAAATTCTTTTAAGTGCAACTAGCACACATAAAAGCTAATGGCAAATTTAACTCCAGAATCTATACATCTAAAGGGAAAAATACTTCATAAAATGATTCACAGCACTTCACAAACACAGAAGTAGAACAAAAAAAAAAACCTGCAAAAACCTCTGCAAAACAAAAGCCCATTATTTCTTACTTCAGCCCCTCTTTCAGTTGGGGAGGACCCTGCCAAATTTCGTTTGATTGCCTCTGAAGAAACCAGAACAAGGAGATCTGAGTAAAGGAATTTGGCATTTATACAGTAATGAATTATGTGGGCCTTCTTAAACACATGCAATACCTGAAAACAGTTGGTGGATTTAGCATCTAGAACTTATGTGCCCAGTACAGTTTAGATTCAAAAGGTTTTGATTTGCTGGCATTACTGTCACAATTACATTCTATTTTTACACACTCTGAAATGTTGTGTGCCTTAAACCTACAATGATGATTTAATTACTAAACTAAAGTCTGTAGTATTTTGAAGGCATGATCACTTATGCCACAAATACCAGTAAGACAAGACCAAAGAAAATTTAGATGTGTAGCAGGGAGTAGAAAGCTATTTGGTTTTACCTACCCATGGGTTTTAATATTACTAATCACAAGAAATTACTTAGCAGGATGCTGGATAAGTTGTTTCTCTAGGAACCACTTTTTCCATTCCAGGACAGATATCTGGATGAACAACTACCCAACAGTTTCCAAAACTCTTCCATAAGGAATTCCTCATAATTTTCTTCTGTCATCTCTGTTTTTTCCAGTAACAGCAGTAATAGGAACAACAGATATTTTTCTCCAATATACTGATGAAAACGCTTCAGTCTATTTGACATATCAAACAGCAATGGCTGCCAGCCTTTCTGACAGTAGGCTCAGTCTGCAGATTTAACTGAAACATACTGGCACCTGACAATAAATGCTTGAAGAAAGAATGGTGATGAGTAACATCAAGCATGCTCTTCAAACCTTGTAGACTGTTTAAAACTTAAGAATGCCCACAGATTACTCAAGGGAAAACAAAATTATAAGAATATTATGAAAGCCTCAATAGACAGACAAAAACAACCCCTGGGGGGAAAAGACAGATTAGGAGTACTTATTTCAGAGCAATTTAAGTGTGCTGTCCCATTGCAGGCTAAGCCAATCGATCTGCACCTGTTCCATTACTGACCCCTACCTTTTGACAATTTCTGCACATGCCATTTCTGAGCACAAACCTGTCAGAACACTAAACTGACCAAAATAAAATCAGGAATTATAGCCCAAGTATGGAAACGCACTACTTAAAACATTAGAATAAATGTGACTGTGACTGATTCCATCTCACCTTCCATTTTAACACAGCAAATCCTACAACAGTAGTGACTTACAGCTGAAGTAGTATCACCTGCTTATTCATTGCTTATGGAATAAATATGTATACACGCTTTCTTTTCACCACTGTGGTCCACTGCCCAGTATATTAAACAGCTTGCCATTATGAATCATATTCCTTGACTCCTGATCAGATTCTTCAAAGTTTACAGTGTCAGATTTGAAGATTACGATTCTGGACACAGTAACAATATTTGACAGAGATGAACTGTATCCTCTTTTAGCGATGATATGCTCAATGTTTACCATACTAGAGGCTTAAAGATGGGGAGACAGGTGAAGCTCCAAATGAACAGTATACCAGAATGACTGCATCTTACGCAAATGATTTAGACTCTCAGTGTTGAGTCTTAGTGCCCAGAGGAGACATGCCCTGTTAAAGAACAGTTACTTGCTTGTCCTGATGATGTCCTAAACGGCAAAGACTGCCTGTGACTTACTTACTTGCCCTTTCTCTCACATTCCAGAAAAATTATGAAAAAGGGAGAAAAAAAATTGTAGTATATTTATGCAGACATAATATCTAATCTAGCCTTATTTGTTCAGTATAATCTTTCTCACTTCCCCTCTCCTACTGTTCCTTAGTTACTCTAAAATCATTTACACTGAGACAGCACAGAAAAGTAGACTTACTGAAATAGTGATTATGGAAACAATAATGAGTAGATAATGAAACCAAAAAAAAACGTCCAGCAAGCCATATTATACAACTGAAACCCTTCAATGCTTTGGTATATTTAAATAGTTAGGTCACTAGCAATTCATGTAAAGCTATCCAGCAGCCACAGGCAGCATCAAGACTTGAGCATTCAAGTCTGTAAGTACAGATTATGTTAGGGCAAGAAAAGAGTAGAAAAAAAAAAAAGTTTTTTTAACTTAATAGACGGAGCTCAAACACAATTTGTAGAATACTTTTGGGTTCAACAAATTTAGTCAATAAATTAAACTTAAGAATGCATGCACTGCTTGTGTGGAAAATCATGAAATATCATTGATTCAAGTTAGATATTTATTATGAAATGCCTATCAGAAATATTTATGTAAACTCATCCCTAAAGATCAATCAAATTTCCAGGGTTAAATAGTTAACTAAGTTAGATCACATGAGAAAAATACTTCTTGAAATGAATCTGGTATCTGTAGAGAGCTGGTATTTTCAAACACATTACACAAATACTAGAAAGACTCATAAGGCTGCTCGCATAGCAGTTGAAACTTTCCAGAAATTAAGGTGCTAAGGTTTTGATTTCCTAAAAGTAGGAACTCCAAGAAGATATATCAGTGAAAAAAAAAAATGCTGCTGGCAACTTTATAATTGGATTGACCCCACTCTCCAATATGACATCACACTCTTATAATTACAGTAATGTCTAAATAAGTACTAAATATTAAGACTGTAATGAGTCATGTTGTTTTACACATGTTTTTAGCAGAGCACAATGCTAACAGCATCTGATGACTTGGTTCTTGTTTCCTTTCCAAGAAAAGCAACCCAAACTCCTCGCAGCAACCTGCTCCTGCCTTCCTGTATGGCTCAGGAAATCAGGCCTCTGTTTCCTCTCCACATGTTGCAACAGGAAAAGCACTGTAGACCTACTTCCTAAAGGAACTCTTCTTGCCCACCCTTTCCTTGACAGCCCTGAAAGAATTATGTGTATTGTGTACCATGGGGGAAGGAGAGCCAGTTTGCATGTCAGTGCAGGTCACAGTTACAATGCAGCAGATCTCAAAAAAGGTGTAAGGTCTGATAAGAAGCAGGTCTTCTCTACTCGCTGTGTCAAATCACCAACAGTTTATCTAGAGGTCTGTGCCCTTGAAGCACAAATATATCTTGTTTTTAAGCATAACTGGAAGTACCTTTCTGTCAAGAAAAGTTGCCTGGCCATGTGACTTTACACAGGGTATTATTTTTCCAGTCTCAGAGATAATTAGCTCAAGGGCAGTTTGCCAAGCTAAAGCTGAGAGAATATCCTTCACAGCCTTTCTGGGCATTCGTGTCCTTTTCCAATTTTTATGCTGCTGTCACTGGACTCTGGCATTTCTTACCCAATTCATTTGCTTTCTGTGGTAATCATATGCACTGAAGATATGCATGGCCAACATTTAAACAGGCTGCAGATCAATTAGTGGTCTTAAGTTTATCTGATTTTTATCAAAGAAGACAGAGCTTTGGGTCGATTGTCAGAGCCTGTGTCAAGTTGACCTTTTCAGAGACGTCTACATTGCCAGTCCCCTGGGCAACTTGTTGTCCCCTGTTAGTCTCTGAATGGCAGAAGTCTGTTCTACTCAAGCACAAAGTATACACAGATGTCTATATTAGATTCTTATAGGTTTGACAGCAACTGCATGTTGTATCTATAAACTGTCCTTTAGCAGTGACACTTCCTCAATGATGATAAGCTAATTTATGCAACTAAATCTCCTTTGTGCAGAAATGAAAGCTAATTGAGTCATTACAAAGTAATTCAGGAAGGAATACCTTGTATAAATTGGCTTACTTTATAAATCCTTCTCAAGTGGTTTTCATGCATCCTAAGTGGTGCTAAGCAGTTTTGCTGCCATCAAATACCCAGATGAAAAAGACAGTTTTACAGAGCTATAAAAACATTATTTTAATACAGCAAAGGGAAGAGACAAGAAAATAAAGGTAAAAAGAAAGTGCATTACACAAAATAAAGAGGAAAGATTTTCATTACCTGAAACACTGATAACTTTCTCCTGGATCAGTTTTCTTGGCACTTCAGCCTTTGAAGGAATATGTTCTTCTGCAAAACATATAACTGCAAATGAAACTTTGAAGGGACACCTCAGCTGACAGGAATTACAGCCCGCATCAGACCGAAAGCCACGCTCTACGTTTCCAGCCTGTAAGCCCTGTTTACTATTTAGCATTTGTACAGAAGTTGGAACATTGTTATTTCTGTGGTTTCCCCACCCGTCCAAACACTCTAAAAGCTTTCTTTCAAAATCTCAGTTGTAAACATCTGTTTCCCCTTACACTTTGCTCTGAAAATGGTAAATATAGAGCTACAGATCTGCTGGTTTACATTCATTCTGAGGCAATTAGAATGAGGGTCCTATTCTGCTACACGTATTCCTTACCAGGATAAAGAAAACTAAACTGACGATCACAGCTCTGAAGCACGTTTTCTGGCTAACAGACCTGGAACACTGAAATCCCCACAGGCAATTTCAAAAAGATGTTCTCCATATTCCTTGTCTGGCACAGACAAAGAACTACTCTTTCATGCCCACACCATCACTTAAGAAAATCCATATTCCACTCAGTACAGGGACATAAGACCTGCTCCTTACATTTCAGAATCAACAATTCTGTTGATGAGGAAAAAAAAAGGTAACAAAGTACAAGGGGTTTTAGCTGTTTTCTTTCCTTATGTTCATAAGGAAGTAGAAACAGATTTATCTTGGCCTTTACAGTATATCAAAACTGACAAAGCTGCTGTACTGAATGAAGAAATAGTATACGATAAATCCACTTCTCAAATAAGAATTAGGCTTTTAATACATTTAAAGTATTTGGCTTTTTTACTCATCACATCTTACACAGATATTCATGTTTCTTTTTAAGACATGCATTTCGGCAACTAATTTTGATATTTTATTAATGACAGACAAAAGATACAGAACTCACAGCTTTTAAAATGTTCCTTATTGTGCAACTTGTATGTAATTGCCTATCTACTTTGACAAAGAGTGAATTTTATATCAATGGTTCAAAGGATTTTTAGCCTTGTAAAAAAATAATCTATCCACAAGACTGTTCCTGCAAGCACTAAAGCAGATGTTTAAAGCACAAGAGCAGACCTGTTGAAATGAGTATGCATTATTGCTGCTAAACTATGTACTCAGTCCTACAAATTACATCATGATATTCACTCTACAGAGCTTTGAAATTCTGCCCTACTAAGCCGACAAGAGTTTCGTGCTTCCTGACCATTGAATAACTAAAAGTCTGGTTGAGATCAATAAATATCATAGCCAACGGAAGAAGGAGGAAAAAAAAAAGGAAAAAAAAAACCAAAACAAAACAATAGAGCTGGGAAAATGTGAATCTGCAGTACAACACAAAACACTGAACTAATTACTGCACTCAAATGTATGCCCCTACTTGGCATAACACTTGTTGCGCATTTCCAAGTACACTCGTTTGTTTATTTTAAGCACTACAGTTGGAGTATAAATGGCAAAAATACATCCCTATGTGCTGTCCAGAGCACTAGGAGGCACTGTCATTCTGTGGCTTCCCTACTACTATTACACCACTCACAGGTAGTATTTCTCCATTATCAGCCATATTTTCTAGGACTGCTCCCTTTTCCCAGAACAACCCAGTTTCATTCAACAGAGCATTACATTGATTAAATAAATCTTAATGTTAAATGTTACAGAATATTTGGACACACATCAGTTGATTTGTTGAATGTACTGTGGATTTTGAACTCAAGCTTCAACTGAGGACTGACTTTAGTAGAGGGCATTCTAACTGAAGTAACAGCAGAGGAGGTTTGAAGAGACGTTTTTTCATAAGGTACAGCTGAATACATGTAGACTGCATTGTGCTTTCATGGAAAAAAATAGAATATATGCATTCCCCTTCCTGAAAAATGTATTTCCTAGAAACAAGAGGTCACCAGATCCATATCTGAAAGTGGAAAAATGTCTGAACCAAGGAAATAAATGGAAATACTGAAAGGTCCCAAATTCAAACAAAGGCTGTCCATATTAGCATACCTGTTCAGATCCCAACCATCCCCACTTATTCCACTTTGATTTACACTATAGAGTTGCACAGAGAGGACAAACCTTCAGGTGTAATTAGATTGGAAGAGGCATTCCAGAAGCACACTGAACATGGTCCAGCTGCCTATTCGCAGTCAGTCCATGGAACCAGACTAAAATGAATCCATAGAAAACCTCTTCTGAAACATGCACAGCACAAACACCAGGTCTTCAGCACAAACCTGTGCTTTATGAATCTGTTGCAAATGGTCCACACTACTTGCTAATGCAATCATGTTCACAGTGGAGCAGAGGTAATAGGTCCGGCTAAGGGTGGTAAAAAAGAACCTATGGTTCTTACTAATGTTTTCTGCTATTATGTCCTGAATCAATACCTAATTAACACTAATTAAATCAGTAAATCAGTGAACTCTTCTAGAACTGCAGACCCAAAGTACACTTAAAATACAGGTTATGTTCCATACTCTGCTGGTATTCAGAGATTCTAATAGCAAACCTACAAAATTCTTTTGGCGACAGTGCAACAAAGAGCTAACTGTATTTCTTAAGGGTTTTTTCAGTCAGTCCATGAAAGCTGTGGAAAATTATTTACTCACTTAATTTGCTGTCACCCAATCAGAGATAATTCTACCATCCACACAATTTAAGAAGTGAACACTGAATTCCACACTGGCTGAGTTTTTTACATGAACCCATTGGGGTTTTATATTCTAATTTCTTTTTCTTAAAAGGAGAGGGGATAAAAAAAATCAGGCTACTTGAGTATAAAATGGGTAAAAGTTTGGCTTGAACAGTGCATTCCTGCAATGGAATGTGGTATCTCCATGATAAATATGCATAAACTTAGCAGTTTCCTCTACTAACACATTACTTAACTATCTTTTTACATTAGACTCTAATGCCATTATTAATTGGTATTTTACTGTCTTCTAGTCTCCGACACACTGTCATTGCACAATACTAGTTTATACCTTGGATAATCCACTTTGTGGGTTAATATATTCAAAGCTTTAATCACAGTAAACAAAAATAGCTCAGCAATGCAGCAAAATCCAACAAAACACACAGATGGTTATAAGGTTTTCATTGTGTGGTTTCCATAGCAATCATATTGCAAATCTGGAAGCTTCTTGCACACAAGCAGCTTGTATTTACATGCCTCTTGGCTGCAGCATAGAACTCTACAACATGTGAAGTTGTTATTCCAATCACATATTGTTAGAAAAATCATTGGGAGATGTTTTGATCAGTTCAGATAAAAACTACTGCGGTGAACTAATTTTTCATCTATTTCATAATGACACAAGCAATCACACGCTTGTAATGCACACCAATATATCTTCATTTGAAATCTCACTGTGGTGTCAGAAGGTTATAAGCATACAAACAGGTTTTGTTAGACAGACTCACACAAAAATACTTGCATTATTAAATAATCAAATAAAAAATACAGTGTCTTTATTATTGTACTCAGCAGGGATGACAGACACATGCAAATACAAAGGTATGAGGAGGAACTCTGATGACATTGAACGTCATGGGTCTATACTGCTTTGTGCAAGAAAAAGTAAAAGGTACAACGGCATGGTAACACTAAGAGTATTACTTCTCCACTTCGCTTTTTTGCTACCAAATAATGACTGCACAAATGTAAACAAGAACTTTCAAGCATGAATAAATGCTTACCGTGGGAAAGAGTTGAGACCTTTTCTCTCCCAGATTTATAATTTTATGAATTGACCTAACCCCATTACAGATGAGTTATTACTGTAATAAGGAACATAAATCAATCTAGCTATGTGATTTTCTTTTTTTTTAATTACCGAGAACTTGCTTTTTTACAAACAACAGAGAAACATTTAAGAATTACAAAGGAGTAATAAAGAAAAAAATAATTTTTATAATTTTGCCAAACTGAAACTTTTGGTAGCATCAGTAGTGTGGGCTATTGACCATCTGGTGTCAAAGGAGTAAGAATTAACATCCCTGTTTTATGCAGGACCAGAAACCTGCCTTATCTGAGGACAGGGTTCCCCAGCCTTGGGGATGGAAGCAGTCCTCTGCAGTATTATCCACACATATACACACCTGTACATGCCTATATACTTCACCCAAACCAAACCTCTTATGGGGTTTTAGCCTCAGCAGCTGGATATTCCAGAAATCTTTCACATGTTGCTTCATCCTACCTAGGCTTATTTGCATTAGTGTGCCTATTTCTAATGGCAGCAGTTTTCTTTTCTGGCATCTACTTTTAGACTCCAGATCCATTCATTCTGTAGGGAGAGAGCTCCAATTCCAAGAAGCAAAACTCTAGCTTTGGTATCCTCCAGTATTCCCACAGATCTGTCCCTTTCCCCCAGTTCCTCCTGGACATGACAGATTACTGGAAGATTTACACACAACTTCTTGACATTTCACCCTGCATTCCCAATAGCACTCTGGTTGCACTCTGTAAACAAATGAAACAGCTTGGAAAAGGCTGCTGAAGGCACTACTCTCTATCCTTGGTGTGAGATCTGGGGGGCAGCAGAGAGAAGGAGATAGACTATCATTTTATTAAAGCTCCATCTGACTGAACCACGGTGAAGGTTTGTAGATGAAAATCCCCATCAGTACAGTACTTGAAGTTAGAAACAAGCTGGTTGCTACTTAGAGATGTTATAAATGTAAGAATTTGTTACTATGGCAGAAGAGAAGAGAGTTCTTGTTTTATTCCTACTTCTATGGGTCAGCCAGTTACCACTCAACAACTCAGAAAGAAGTTATGTTCTGCATGACAAGCTTAAGTGGAAGTAAAAACCAAAAGCCCAATATCCACAACACAATCGGAAAAGACAGACAGAAAAGGGTTACCCAGACACAGGCTAAAAACTGGAACTGCAGATGAGGTTACATCAAAATACAAGAAGAAGTTGAGAATGAATAAATGGTCGCCACTGTGCTCAGAAACACAGTGGGAAACAGTTCAATTCTGTATTCCAACAGAACAGTTATGATCAATATAAAAATACATTTTAATGAAAAATATTACATACACTGAGATGCTTTAGTTTTAGCTGAGGACAACCCATGTCAATACCTAGCCCAAATTCCTTCCAACACATGTGATCTAAGTCTGATTCCAAGATGAAGGCAAAAGGTTTCAATCAAATATACTGCCAGCTAAACTGGATGGGAGCTCCAACTAACATTTTCTGAACAACTTTGAATCAGCTTTTTGAAAACAACCATTATTTAAATTCTAAAGTAAGGTTGAGTATATGCACCACTCTGCCTGGCCAGTACACAGAAACACATAAGTCTCTTACTACTATTGGCAATGTATTGACCTCCCAGTGGCCTCAAATAAATAGCATTTGCTGTACAAAGTGAAAAAGCTAGAATCATGAAATAGTTTGGAATAGAAGGGACCAGTGGAAATTGCTTAGTCTAGCACCTTGCTCTAAGTCTGAAATTTAGATCAAGTTTCTAGGAGACAGCGTTTGGCTTCCTTTGGTACTCCACACTAAGCTATTCAGCAGCAGTTTATAAGGGTCTGTGCATTTTAATAGCTCACATATGAGACAGATGAAGCTAATGACTTTATAGAACAGGATTAGCTCAAGTGACTCAGTTTTGTACAGATCTTGCCAACTCCCAGATGTCAGGTTTCCTGAAGTCCTTGAGAAATTCTGCAGTTCTTTCTCCTCAGTTGCACTCCTCGTATCTGGAAAAGGCGCTACTGCGTACCACTGTTACTCCCAATTGTGTAAGCAGTCTGAATAACCAAACCAGCCATCTCAGATAAAAGTGAAGAGCTGCCTCATGTTGAGGCAACCTTGGAAAAGTCACCCCACCATCCTCACAGAAAAGATTAGTTATAAAACAACCTTCCTGTGACACCACCCAATGAATCTAAACATGTGTTATGGTTTGGCTTAATCAAAACCAAAAAGCAGATATGACATTCACTTCCTAACATAAGCATTTTGGAGTTACAGCATTTGCTAAACTAAAGAGTAAACTGTAACAATTCCACTTCCACTAGGGACAAATACAAAACACACTTTAAAGCTGCAATTCTCCAGCCTTGTGCAAAAGAATGTTGTTTGGGTCACATAACTATTGCTATGAAGAACAATAACAAAGTGAAATAGCAGAGAGAAATCAGTACGTTTGGAGAACTGCTTGAGAAAAAAATCTTTCTAAATGCATTAGTGAAAAAGAAACGGTATTTCAGCTGCATTACTGCACATATACCCAACCACATGAACTATGATAGGGTAATGGATTTAAAAAATACATTTTTAAAAGCAGGAAGATACTACATGACTTCTCACTGGTTTACTAGAAAAAAAGAAGCAAAAATATTTTTCCAGCAGAAAGTATTTCTTATAATATTTTAAGGCAGAAAGTATGAAGATAAGCAATTAAAGAACACATCTCTGTCCTTGGAAAAATACCAGCTATTCTTACACAAGACAGAAAATTGAGCACTGTTGGCAAGGTCATCCACAATTGTTGTGGATCTTCTCACTCTACTGTGTATAATTTTACCAAGTTTTCAGAAAATGTAGGAGCGTGCTTTGCTTTATTTACCTTTCCTACTTGTTAAGACCTGAATACGTTAGCATCTTTCCTCTTTCTTCTCCTTTCCTTTCTCTAGCACTAAGTGTCCCAATATTCTTGCTTCCTTATCCCAATCACATTCTGTAGTCACAACCAATTCAAATAAAGACTATATTCTTTTCAGACCCCACAAATTTCGTTTATTTACCAAACGCAGAGATTGCTATTATGAAAGATGCTGTTTTCAGGGTTTCACAAGGCCCTTGACTCTCAGAGCAAAGTATCACAATGGGAGGAAAAACATGGTCAGTCACCTGAATGACAGAACAGCATATATTCATCAGAAAAACTGAACAATTAACAGAAGTACAGGCAATTCCTGATTTTAGTTATGAAGTTAATATGATTTCATGGACTCTGTTTCCTGCTTGGAGTGCCTCCTTGGAGCAAATAAGAAACCTTCAGTCATGATTCTACTGACAGTTAAATCAGAAAATTTTAAATCTCCAATAAAAGAAAAAAAAGAAGAACGATTTTACATTCTTTCAAACATAGATGCAAAAGACAAGCTTAGGAGCAACGTATGTCAAATCCTAGTTACACGAAGAGCAAGCTTGGGAGAAGAGGAGATAGAGAAAGGCAGGAAAGGCATGAGGACATATGAGAAAAGACCACTTAGAATGACTAATTTTACTAACCTTTTTTTTTTTTTTTTACAAAATGATCTCTTATTACTAAAATTCAATACAAACATGCCAAAGTGCAATGTGCACTGCATAGAAATAAGAGATGGGGTTGGTACTGACCTTTATATTTCCTCATGAAGAAAGACCTGATAATAGTAATTTTTCTCAAGAGAAAAGATAAAGGTCATCACAAGCAAGTTCAATTGCAGATATGCACACAATAGTTATAATGGAAAATAAAATAAATTAGAAAGATCCACTTCCAGAAACCCATTCATTCTTTTTGAAAACAATTCATTGTTTTCAGAAATCAAGTCTCTTATAACTTACAACGTTATGGTGAATGAACTGGTTAGAATATGTTAAACTCAGCAAACAAAAAAACCATTTGATGGGCTAGCAAACAAGGTAAAATTTCATAAGTGACTTCAGGATGCAGCTCCTTACAAATTCCTTATGTTTGATTGGGCACTTTTTAAAATGCTGCCTTTTTTTTTTTTTGATCAAGAGGTTAAATAAGAATTTCCACACCTGAACAGAAGCATCTCTGAAGGTAAAATTTCATTTTACTTTCCAACTAAAACACAATTTTGGCTCCACTTCTAAAAATGTTCCCCAGGCCTCAAATTTGGCATACAAAATGTAGGCAACAGGCATCTTACCTAAATCTATAATTAAACATTTAAATAAGGAATAAAATATTTTACAATACAGCTTTTAACAGTAAAGCAAAACTTCTGAAGTTTAACGTTTGCACATGCTCATCCAATTATCAGCCGTCCCTTCTCTGTCCCCCATCACCCTCCCAAAAAAGTAGCTGCAGTAATTGGACAGAATGCAGATTAGTAGCTGAAATGGACAGAACAAACCACAGTTTCAAAGTCAATTCTGTGGTTGTATTGTAGGTTCACAGGAATTTGCACTAGAGATTGCTTGCCTAAATACGTGCAGCATGCACATAAGTACATTCTTATATATAAACATAATAAAGATTTATGTGAATTCACTGTAACTAAAATAAATTTGTTTGTTCTCTCAACCCATAATAGCTCTTAGTTATGTAAATAGTTTAAGTGTTCAACATGACATTTTATAAACCTTATTATTAAAATGTTTTGGTAAAGCAAACGTGACTATTAAAATCTACATAGAAAATACAAATAGTTCTCTATGTAAATATATCTAGCAATCAAATTTTCAATTAACTGATCTATACTATATAACTCTGTACTACAGTGTTATCTGCCAACCATGTGCAGGGGTTATATTTCTTGGGATTAAATTTATATGATAGACAGAATTAAAGTCTGTAAATGTCAAATAATCTTTTCACACTCGTTGAGCAGCAGAAAGATTTAAATTCAAAAGCTATTTCTGAAAACTATATATCCCCACTTGTGACAAACGTAACTTGACATAATATATATATATATATATATACACATAGAATTCATAAAGAGAGAATCTTGTTTAAGCCACGTAATATCCTTTAATAATCTGCAGGGTTAAAGTACTCAAATTTATAGTCTGATTCCAGAAATGAATTTACTCAATAAAGGGACAAAGGACACGACATTTCAGTATAGCTCACATTAGTGAAAGGAAACACAATACGCTCGTTGGCATATTTCCACAAGAAAAGTCTGGCTCCCAGATGCTTCTCTTATAACTCCTTTAAAAACATTCTATCAAGACATTTCTGCATTCTCTGTGTTGATCATTAACTGCATGCTGACCAAAAAAAACATCCAGCAGCTTTCATGCTTTGGGTATTTTCATAAAAAGTAACAAGCCCACACCACTGCCTCTTTTCATTGCTTATGGCCCTTGCCATCAAATTAAATTGTCAACTATGCTAAATCCTTTGTTCATCTTAAATGATGAAATGAAGTAATTATAAAATTATTCCTGTTATAATTCAAAAGCAAAAATCAAGTTAAATCAGAAATAAGCAGAAAATTATAGCTGCAAAGCAGACTGTTTACACATACTATATTTTGGGTAACGTTCCCATATTAATTTCTACAAATGCAGTCTCATTCTCATATATTAGGTCCAGACTACAACCAGCAACTCTGGATGCCAGATCTTGCTAATCTTATATGCCATATATCGCAATACACCTCAGAGAGATGAGGGAGGACAACAGGGATATGGAAGTAGCTCATAAGCAGGAGATGACAACTGCTCCCCAGGCAGCTCACCACGTAACTGTGGGATTGGCATGCAGCTGGATCTCAGAAAACCCAGGGCCTCCAGAGTCCCAGATTACTTGAATCCCCTTGCAGCCAGTACTTTGGATTACCGAGCTCTCATGCCAGAGAAACAACACAGTCCTTGTTGCACTGTAAGAGCCAATATTTGTAAGCCTGAACTAGGCAGATTAATAACAGATTATGTTTTATTATTGGGTAATAAACCACATTCTTTTTAAACATAAAACCACATGATTAAAAATTCTGACAAAATTGTACCCATCTTGAACATTTTTTAGTGAATTAGCTGAAATTACTACTAGTAATGGAGATGACTCTTAAGGAAAACAATTTGAGACAGGTATAGAAGAATGTATATATTCAGTTAGTGCATTTTGGGACAATGAGAGGACAGCCCTCATGCTAGGATCCACAGGCTTTTCTGTAGATAGTGCTTTGTTTTGAGAATGTGATTCTTTCCTTTAATTCCCAGTTTTGCTGATGTTTGCCCTCAAGTTTCAAGGACAGAATAACGGCTACAGCCCATGAAGTCAAAACCTTCCCACAAACAGAAGACAGAAATACTGGAACCTCTCCTTAAGGATTATTGAAAGCTCCCAAGATCTTAAACTGCTTTTCATTAGAACTCAAACTCAGAGGTTTTTAGGTGGAGGAAATCAGAATCTGCTAGGAAAAAACAGATCAAACTTCAAAACAAGGGCTGAAACAAAATGCCCCTCGTGCCAACCATCCCCTTTCTGGAGGAGAAGATGTTCCTCCTACCTTGTTGTATAATTCAAATCTCTTGGACATATTTTCCTAAGTCTCTTAAGAAAACACTCTTCTCTTCACTGCTGAAGCTTACCTGTGTACCTGCACAGCCTGGACTTCACTGGGGCACTCCTCTCTCTAAGGCTCAGCAGACTGCTGCACCTTGCCCTCTCTGCCTGGTCCAACGTGTGATCTGGGAGCTGTAGCCTGCTGATCATTTTCCTTTCCTAGAAACAACCAACCTGCTTCTTTCACAGACTCCTACCCAGCCCAGGGAGTAGTAGCCAAGACAAGGAAACAGCCAGCCTTTTCCTACAGTGCCTTACTTGTATACATGTAAACTAAAAGTGACATCCACTGCAGGCTCAGTACACTGAAACACACAAGCAAACCAGGTACACATGCAGATGACCAGTAAAATTCAGGAAGGTATAGTTAATCAGTAGTATTATGTATGTCTGATTTCTGAAATTTTTAGGAGAGTAGGAAGGAGAGTGAGTAGCAGATAAAAAGCACACTGAGAGGAAAAAACACATAGAAGGATTTATGCGGATACCTTTCTTAAGGCTGAAAAATTCAAATAAGAGATTTGTATCTATAGTAACGGCGTGATTAATTCAGCCTTTAAAGCCCACCTTGCTGGGTCTTATTTGAGAATCTAGTTGTATAAATTATGGTTCTTTAATAGCTACCTTGTGGAAACCAGAAAAGTTGAGAGAGAGCCTGAGGCACCATATAACCTCTGGTTGCTCTTGTTTCTCAAAGGAAAAAAAAACTATCTAATGGTTTTAATAGCCTGATACACAGTCATTCGTCACAAATTCAAAAAGTAAAGGTTTCTTGAGCTATCTATAAAGTATTCATCACAGTTATACCCAAGCAGTAGAGCGAGCACATTTCTATTTTCATAAATATACATAATACAATTGACATTTTTCTTTGAACTTGCTAAACTACAGCAATTCCTCAAATTAATGGTTAATAAACTATCTCACATACCAAGACATTTCTTCTGAATGCTTTGCATTAGAATTATTGCACTGCTTCTTAATTAGATAAAATACAGTGCTATCAAAGAAAACTACTTTGCTTTCTAAAGAATGAACCCTGGATCCATAACCCACTGAAGACATGCATGCATAAACAAAGCTTTATTCACATTTAACATGAAGCCAGCTGCCAGAAAGAGACTGAACACAGAAAAAGCTATGACACAAGTAAAATTAGTCTGAGTTTTGTCTTGCCAGGATGACATGTTTTTCTGAGACAGGATTCTATCGCTTAATAACAAACAACTTGTGTCACATACTGTTCACATCAGATTGGTTTTACAAATCAATAGTGTCAAACATTGTTTTGTGGCAGAGCACAGAAAATAGTATGAAAATGATCAGTAATTGCAATAAATATCTTATTTTGATATGCAAATTTTTCAATGAGTTGTGTGCTAATTATTTTTTGAAAGAGTTCTTTACACAGAAAACCATATGATTAAAAATAGTTCCTTTTTAGATATTATTATGTCTTCTAATATTAAGTAAATAAGCTTCAAAATGCTACTAAATAATGCCGATTTGACAATCTGTTCCTGGGTTGGGGTAGGGGAATGTCTCGTTGGGCTTTAGGATATGTTTCATTTTGGTTTTTAACTTGTGAAATTCAGAAATAAAATTTAGCCTTTGCTATCCCAAGACTTTAATGAACACAGCCTCCCCACACGATCTCCTTCAATGTGATGAAACAGTTGACCACAACTTCAGGAAGGTCGCTCCTGTTTTCTCCACTTGTAAACTCTGACACCTATGAAATTTGAAACATCTGAAAGCTACGAAATCTTGCATGCAGTTAAAAGCAAAGGATAAATACCTAAACTTAATAGCACACATTTTCCACTTAATCTAGATATTAACGACTTTGAATCACACAGCTAACAAAATTTTCTGCAGCAGAAGTATATTACAAAATAAGGAATACTCTTTTTTCAGAGTATTTCTCAGTAAATAACCCCACCCTCTTCCAATAAGTGAATATACCCCTCACATGCAAATCAGACTAAATATGAATACTCAGTTATTACTCCATTTTTATTGGCCTCCTTACTTGTACGTTTGCGACAAGAGAGCAGGGACTGAATTGCATCACAACAGTAGGCTTCCTGGTGGCTACAGGCCACCTGTTCTTCACAGGCCACCATTTATATTCATTTTACAGGAAACACAGAATAGCCTGTGAACCTTATTTTTCATCCCAAAGACCTGTGACTTCCCACTCAATGGACATATTGTTTTCAGCCACACCAGATTGTCTTACCTCCTCTTCCATCACTGCCACTCAACATCAATAGAAAGAAAATGTTCCCTCTTTAGATGTGGAAATACATTAACTGAAGTTAAAGCCCAAGCTCCTATGGCAAACAAAAGCTGAGGTCCAGGTATCAAGCTCCTAACCACCTCCTGGATGCCACGTCTTTACATACAGAAAGTTGTCTGGATTCTTAACTCATGTCTTGTGAGTACTTAGTAGTAGCTGAAGGACACTCCAAGGGATCTATACTTCCCATAAGCGTACTGCCTCAAAACCCACAGTGACCTAGAATTCAGACACGGTTCCATTTCATCACACTAGTTGGGATTCAGCAATATAAAGTTGAAATATACGATTTTTCACTTATTTCCATGTCTGACATATAATCAAAGACATTTAATAGACCCCCAAATCCCAGTGATCAGGAAACCAAATCATGCATCTTAGACAGAAACAAAAAAGTCTTTACTATTCCCTGACACCAAAAGGCAGTTCACATCTGCTTTTCACTGATCTTGTGTATTATTTTAATTTCTTTCAATTTGCAGCAAATGGAGGAAACCCTGCAGCATCCCCCTCCTCCTTATTCTCTCACCCATCATTTACTAATCAAAAGCACTCACAATTCTTTCTGTGGAAAAAATAAAAATAGCACATCAGCATTATATACAACTTTTCTGGACAAGCTGTAAAGAATTGCCTAACTACTTGAGGCAAACAAATGTTGGGAGTACAATATACCATGATATGTAATATACTGACTTAACAGCAATGATCACATATACCACCTCAGATTCCATGATCGCCTGTATCTCTGCTGACTTAAACCTACTGCTCTGCTTTACACAACCAATTATCACTTCCTTCGTTTTAGTTTACTGGTTTTAGGAACTGATAATACAGCTATAATCCACAACTTGGACAGTTTGACACCAAACGCTATGTTGGTACCACAAACCCTGACTATGATATATTGGAAGTTCTAAAATAAGCAAAGCTCTCCTGAAAAGGCATTTTCATTAACACAGTGCTGTGAAATTTTCACTTTTAGTACCAGAAAATCAATACATCTGACGCAACATTTTGAGAACACAAGTATTTGCTATGAGTTGGAGTCCATAAGTAACTTACGCTCAAACTATACTACATAACCATTATTTCCCTTCTTCTCCAAGATGAGGTTAATCAGAGATCATGTTCTCCTTCCCCCTGCAATGCTCATGAAAAGGGCACAAAAACATAAGCACAGTTTTCTTCTTCAAAGCTCAAGCAATTCAGCAACAACAGACGATGAGGATGGTATTAAGTTAAGCTGCTTAACTACAGTGGTTAACTGTTAGAAAAACTTAAAGTGACAAAGCTGCTTAAAGAGATAACCGTAAGATAGAGACATACTTTCATACTCAATGTCAGAAATAAGTTCTGAAAAAAAATCAATATAATTTTAAAACTACTTAAAAGACTTTATTTAAAGTAAGCAAACATCAAGAAGTGTTTCTCTGCATGACACACTTTGTCTTGTATAAGACATTTCTTACCTTTCCCTGAACTTTGTCTTAGTTTCCATAGCTAAGCTCCCAACTACACTGCTAAACAACTACTGGCCAGACACCTGGCTTGACCTGGGTAAACTGTTTGGCAGAGGATTGATTGTGGGAATCAAAAGACAAAAGCAAGCTTTCCATCCCCACAATCCTTGGCTCAATCAGAGACTGAATCAGCCCTCAAATTTAGTTTACAGTAAAGAACTAATAAAAACTGTATTGGCTGGGGTAGTTCTCCACAGCAGTTCCTCTAATCAGAGATCACCACAGCACTGAATTTCACTGTCCTTACCCCTCTCACCCAAAAGTTTTCTATGCTATGGACAAGCAGAGAAGAGATGGCGCAAAGCCAATAGTGACACGGCTTGGGTCACAACATGTTGCTCCAGGACTACATACTTGACCTACTTACCATGTCAGCTTTTCACCTACATGAACAAACTAAGCACCCCCAAAGTAAGAATCAAACCGTTTTAATGGAAACTGGAATGTATACCACAGAATCAATAGCTATAATGAGTTTGTGACCAGAAAGAAAACAGAATTGAAAAAACAACACAGGATTGAAAATGAACATAAATATTAGCTTAGATTAACATCTCTTTTCTCCTATTGTGCAAGACTGTTGCAGACAGTTAACAGTCTGAAGTGATGTTGTAGAAAGGATGAAGGTGGCAGGCAGCAGTTAGCATTGCAATTTTGAGTGTGTGCTCCATACAGATGTTAAACCACAGAAGAGAATACTGAAGGCCATTAAACATTATGTCACTGAAACCCCAAATTAATAAAAATAAAATAAAAATTAGTCTCCAAGAGCTATAGCAGATGGAAACATTTATAAAGCTGGCAAGTGCTGTCTCTTCTGACAAGGACGAGTCCATTGTTTAAGGCACCACTAACCTAGAAACTCTATGCATCTAGGTAGCTCTACAGGCACACATAGTTATTTAATACAATATATTTAGAAGTTATTTTATGCTTTACCTTATAATATCCAGCTCTGAACTGCAAAATTATATAGAGTGTACTATGGTAGAAAATAGCTAATTAAGCAAAAATGGGCCTTTATTGGCAATATTTTTGATTTTGCCTGACCAAGTTTTCCTCTGTTTTTTTATTAAAAACCAAAAAGGTAATATCTCAGTTGGTTGAAAACAGTGTAAAGCTTTGTATTTGTGAAGAATCTTCACAGAAGATTTAGAATTTGGGAAGTCTTTGGAAGTTTTGACATTCTGAATGTCACTCTACCTGAACAACCACAGTAAAACACTAACTAATGCTTAGAACCAGGAAAATTATGTTTCTACAGAAAATATTAATTTCTATGTGCTGTTAAAAAAGTGACTTATCAGATGAAAAGATTAATCTTCCCAGCTCTCTTTGTACCCCTTCCAACTATAAAACCACTCCTCCTGTCCGCAGACACTACAAACTTAAATCTGTGCTCTTAATAGGCTAATAGACTGTCACCATTCTGGATGCTGGCTTGAGGCTATACAGCTCCTACCTGGAAAATTCATCTACACTGTCTCCTGCCATAAGCATGGGAAAAATAAAAATTAAAGAATAAAAATTAAAAATAAAAATTAAAAAAAAATTCTAAGCAATGAGACAGCTAAAAAATCCATCATCAGCAGGCCTGATTACTGCAACAGGTCCTGAAAATACCCAATTTTCAAAACTGTGCAAAAATTCCCTTTTAATCCAAACACTTTATTCAAATATGAAACCCAGTATTACCAGATGGACTGCATCATGAACTAACTTAGTTTGCTTTGGAAATGCTGATATAAAAAAAAAAAAAACCACTGAAAAGCCACCAAAATATAAAATTTTACTTACTTGAGAAATTGCTAATTATAGCCAAATAAATAAAAACAAGGTACAAAGAGCTGTGCACCTGGAATTCAATATTTATAAAGCTAGGGGATCTGTGGAAACAAAGTATCAGAGGCCTCTAACATGAAGATGCTTTGAGGATAAAAACAAAATGAAGATTCATTTCTTCTCCCTCTTCGCAAGGATGTAGCATATTTGCCTTCTGAATTCCAGAGCTTAGCACAGCTTTGCATCTGTACAGATAATTGTCTTTTCTGTTCTATGAATAGGCATTCAGAATATCTTATTTGCTCTGTATTACAAAGTCAGCTAACAGCAGAGATAATGATGCTGCATCCTTTGACCACAAGAAGATTTACATGGGAAAACAGAAAGGAGAGACAATTGGAATTACATCCAACCAATCAGGCCTAATTAAGGCAGACCAAACTGGAGTATGCTCTTTTACCTTCAAGTTTAGATGAACAGCTATACTAGAACCAAGTAAGGCCTACTCCTGTGAGGTTTGTCCACTAGCATTTCATCTGATACTCTTCAATATGCAATGGATTAAGAAAAGGAGGACTGCTACAGGGTATCAAAGTTGTAAGTTTTTAATTTAATTTAAGCAAATTACTATTAAAGCACATTCATGGAAGAGAAAAAGGTGCTTTAATCACCTGAAAGCTATTGCAAAATTATGCTTTATTTTTAATTAGTTATGCCGACATATCATAGCAAAACTTAAGACCTTCACTGTACAAGGTAAGATGGTCCCCCCTAGAAAGTTTACAGTTCAAACAGATGAGATGGAGAAAGCATGAGATAAAAAAAGGCAATCCCTACTTGATAACAGGAAAAGGAACAACCACTCCAAGATCATGGGGAAAGAAATTAATTTAACTCCAAACTGAAACCAGATTTCTTGAATAACAGAACTATCCTTTCTTCGTGATAGCTGTGTTTCAGATTTATTAGTCACTTAGGAGCCAACAGTTCCTGGCAAACTGACATAAAAATGGGATGCCAGTGAAAATACTCCAAATTCTTGTAATATCATAACAATGCAGCAGTTCTCTGAAGACAGAGCTCAATGCAAAGAACTCAAAGCCTGTATTAACTACTGGCCCTCTACCAGTATACTACGTGATACTGCTCCAGACCTACTTACTGTTTGAGATCCAAGTGAACATGTGAAGCTCAAAAAAAGAGTAATTTATCCCACAATACATCTAGAGGTTCTTTAACAGAGTGTAAGAAAGCACATAAGATCACATTCTGTAAGAGTCTGAGCATCCAAAAAGCACTGCAATAAGATCTGGCTGTATTCTCTAGCTAGAATATTAAGTTCTGTAACGCAGTTTTTATATTCACTGCAGAAGAACATTATTTCACACGAAGTGATTATTAATTGTCATATCACTTTAAAATAGCATTTGTTAACTAATGGTAACTGAAACATTGACTTTTTTCATAGCTTCTTAATATATAATCATGAACGACTACCTTTCTCCTAATACTTGAATGCCTACAATCAACTCCAAGAGATTTTCCCAAGCTTTTTCTTTTGTTTTGCCATCTGATAGATACACTTGGACATTTAGAGGCATAATTGTTTTGTCACATCAAAAAGTCTACAGTAAAAAGTTTCTGTATAATCATAGTCATGCTGGAAGATATGAAACAAAACAGTGCCAATACTCATGTTACTTTATTTACAGTTCACCTCCAGAGCCTTTTCCAGCAAACACACTGCCTTCTTGCAGGGTTATAACATCATGTATTAGGCAACAGCTGATAACATATGGAGTGATGGTGAACTTTTGCTTAATACAAATTCCAAAATGAATAAAGAAAGTATGACGGGCAAGTTGGTGGAAAAAGCTTTAAGACAAGACAGTTTCCAGAGAATCTTAATGAGCCAAAAGTCCCCTGAGACAACTTCTACATATACTGCACTATTTTGATGCCTTTATAGAGAAAACTGAACCGTTCTCACTCAGATCTAGTTGAAGACACATTCTCTTCTTAATATCATAGCAAAACTTGAAATTTGAAATTGTCTTACTCATCTGGTTATCTCATTCACTTACTTTTAGCCACTCAGAGTTACCAAACTAGAAGTGGAGAAGTCAAAATGATTACAAGATACAAAGTAAAAAATTTCAATACCTTTAACTTCTTCATAAATGCTATCATCTATTGATTCGCTGCTCACATGGCAAACATCATCATAATCCTCTTCTTGCTCCTCGGGAATAGTATTAGATTCCAAATCTATGCAACAGCAGTTTAAGAAGTTACTATTCACTACAGAAGAATGCCTTAGCAGAAAATCATACAAAGAAAACCACAATTCTTCTATGACATGGTGTTTGCAGTATTTTTTTATAATGTTCGCTAAGGGAGCGCTTTCAAGATAAATACTTTTTTTGGAGAAAAACAAAAATCTTTCAGAAGGAGAAAAGTCATAAGAAAGGTACATGATTGAAAAATAGGACTTGCTATTGAAAGCTTGGACAGGGAAGAATACATCATATGCAAACATGACAGATAATGTTAATGAACAGAACTACCATCACTAAGCAGTACTGGCAAAGTCTACTGCTTTACTGGCTGGCTTACCTTGGATGACAAATTTGACTTGCTGTACCCATTCCTCTGCTTCTTGGGGAGTGGCAGCTGTAAACTATTAAATGTTTATTAATAACTACTAGCAGTAATGACAAAAACACAACTACAATTTCATTGGCAATAAAAAAGAGGGACTGTAGCATTCTCGTCACTTCCTCAAGAAACCATTAGCAATTCTTTTCATGTCTTCTGGTACTTTTCTTGCAAGGATGCTTCTTATAATGTACAGCTAATTTTGACAAATTTATGTAATTGAAGGAGAGGATGATGGATTTGAAACTCTGATCAGCAGCTGGCAGCTGTGCAGAAAAAAGCTGCTTCTCTTCATCATTGTCAAAGCCAGAACTGATGAACAAAATTTGCCCTTGACAATTAGAAGACACCCATGAATTTCTTTAGACTGCTGGGTATAGTTTTCTTAAAAATGTTCTTGTCAGACTCCAACACACTACCTGACAGCTTAATTAACTGGCTTTCAACTGCAATCTTAGATATTTAAAACTTATTAAACTTACATTCCATATTGATGTCTAGCTGATAGATCTCTGAATTGCACAGCTGATATGTGCCTTTACGTTGATTTTCTTTGCAAAGCCATGACCAATGCAATATGTATTTAACACTAATATATATTTTAACTTTTTTTTTAGTATTTAATTCATCCAAGAAATCACAGACACATGATACAACAGATATTAAAATGCTAATGTTGAAATGACCAATAGATAAAGATGACAGATTTCTCTGCTCTTGTCCAAAAAGATAATATTTGAACGCATACATATTTTAAATCAGATTTTTTTTCCTAATATGTGAACGTACAATATAAGCAAGCAAGGTTTTCCTTTTTTCATTAAGATGTCAGTGAAAATTGTTTTACTGAAATGTTAATTTAGTAACTGGAATTGTAACAGCTTTATCATTTTAATTTCAAGTCAACATAAAAAAAGTCCAACCTGATAAATGCGCTTATCAGGAGCGGAGATTTCAAAACAGCAATCTTTCCTTGCATCCTTCCGAAGGCTATTATTCATTCTGATGGTGTAGCCCTCTAAGGCAAATTCACCTTTCTGTTGTTTGTCTGTTGGAGATAAAAAACAAAGTTAGAGCTTCATTTACAACAGTGAACGCAAGTGGCTCAGAAGGTTATCTTTTATTCAGATTTTGTTTTCTATTTCATGAATTTTACAAAGAACAGGGAGATTTTTAGCAAAATAATTAAGTGATGCTGCTGGAGATAAAGCTTTGGTTTAAAGGAAGATGTACACAGAGTACATTTTTTTGTAGGATGCCTAAGGAGTTCCAGAGGGGGATGTTTGCAGATGGTGGTCTTATTTAGTAAGAAGTGCATGTTATGACACTTGTATCTAGGGAGAGTCAAGAACTGGAACTTGCAAGACACGTTTCCTATAAATCAGTGTCTTTTTCAGGTTCAGTAAACCAATGGGAAAACCTGTCTAGCTCAGAATTTGCTGAGCACCCTCCTAAACTAACCACTTCACTCAAAAAATAAACTTCAAACTCCTTTATAAGCTATTGGAAAAGCTTCTTTTCACATTCTCCCACGCGTTCCCAGATGTGCCTCCTTTCCACATGGCAGAAATACAGAATGAATTTTGTTATAAATTCAGGTGTATGTTCCAAAAGCATTTCTCTCTAGACAGCAAATATTTAATTAGCTAATAAAAGCACTGAGCCCTACCACAGTTTATTATGTAGAGCCATGTGTTTGTGCCATGTGGTTCTTTTAAAGACAATTCTACTTTTCAAAGGTTCTGGTTTATAAAAGTATCACTTAGAACAGGCCTGAGTTTAAATACACTACATGGTGGGCAGGCGGCACCTGTGCATGTCTTCTGAGCTCTTCAGGTCAGATCCTACATCTGACTTCACGTGCTCTGGCATTTTTTGACGAATATTAAAAACAAACCAAAACCTAAAAGTGACTCAGTTTTGCAATTTTTGTAGATCACAGAAATCAAGTGAATGTAGTATCAAGTGAAGATCATCATCATCAGCCACATTTTGCTCAGGCAAACAAAAAATGAAGTGCAATTGCAAATGAAAAAATTCCATTAAGTATGGGGGGTTTTCCACAGTAGAGAAAAGCATTAATTAACAACAGGCATCAGGCACAACAACAAAACTACTTTAAGTATTGCTGAACAGAACTTAAGTGCAAATCAAACATCCATTGCTTATGCTTGTCAATAAGAGGAAGAAACTTCTTACTGCAGAGAAAAAAGAAAAAAAAATAATTTTCAATGTAATTTTGTCATCTTTCTGGAAATTTAATAGGAGAGCTTATCTTTTTTCCAATCATGAGAAGGCAAAAATTGTCTAACACAGCAACATCAACACCAATGGATGTAAGGGCAGTCACCACATAAATACTCCCGCTCGCAACCTTACAAGCACCTAGACACAAATTCTTTATCCTTCCATCTTTTCAACAACTCTCACCCACGGCAAGTAAATACCAAATAACACAGTTATATGAAAAAACACAGGGTACTGTTCTATTTTCCTTTCTCATCCCTTCCCCTAAAGTAACTTTTATTATGTCTTAATTAAATACTAATGACACAGCTTTTTATTTCTCAATCCTCCACTCCTATATCAAACAGCACACATACACAAAATTCATGCAATCACAGCAAGGCAGATATAGGAAACAATAACTTGCAATAGGTTAACTAGGTCCCCTTTAATGAAATTCATTTCTGCCTTGAAATTTTATTGTTAACTCATTTGTGACCTTAGGGAGAAGATGAAGTGAAAGACATTAATTTCTCACTCTCCCATGCTGGAGGTTTATCAAAACCTAAGAAGATAGGTGCACGCAGACAGAATAAACAAACACCAGGTTCAAAAGGTAAAAACATTTTGTCAAGATAAAAATGAGGCAAGTATTCAAATTTACTCTCTTGGATTATTTCTGAGACTGCTTCTCTGTGACATGTATGGTCTGTTTTATGGTAATACAGTTTTACAGAGCTAATCTCAGATGATCTCTGTACTATTACTTGTCCTTTCAAAGAGAATTACAGTTAAAACACAAAGATGCTGTACTTTGCACTGGAAGGGAAACATAGTGCATGGTATACATATTGCATTTGATTGTTTTTATTGTTAATACTGTCTGTGTCTTATCTCTCTGAATACGCCATTCCAAAGCTAATGAAAATTACCTGTAGGCACTACAAAAAAAAAAAAAACCACATACTCCTTGCTATTAAATTCTTTCACTGACCTTTATAGCAACAAGACTCGTCAAAGCATTGCTACTTTTGCTTCTAATTGTCTGTCCAGTAAAGTAGCTCTGATTAGAGTCCAGTGTAGCATTACACACATGCTTAAAATATTAACCATGGGGAAATTTTAAGACAATGAGACACTTCACAGCGCTGACCCAGAACCCATTAAAGCTGGAAGACTTTCAGTATGCATTCACACTCCCTGTGGCAGCAAGCCAGAGATAAGATCTAATACATCCTGAGAAATGGCTCCACAAATACAGAATGGCAGGATGCAGGTCAGCTATAGCTCAGCTGCATGCTCTGATGGTGACAAGCCATGCAGGTCTACAAATCCAAGTTGCTCTTGCAGACCATGCTTTTCCAGGTAGACTGGAGACCAATCCCACCATATGATCACCATGGAGCAAAACATGACCCATAGTAGCTGCTTGGCCAGACCCAGTAGTCAGGTACAAGCTTCAATGCAGGACCATCTTGTAAGCCTGTGACTCAACAAGCGTCTCAACTTCATTTACAGGCAAGGTCTTGCAGGTGAACAGGGGCAGAGACAGACTTGGGCATTCAGTTTAAAGCTGCTCAGTGAAGTCAGTGCCACAGTGACTTCTGTGAACTTTCACATTCAGAGTTCTATTGTTAAACAGCTATTGATGCTGAAAAACTTTGAAGACTAAAAGATTTTTCTTGAAGACTTAAAATTAGGTATCATTGGGGTTTATGACAGGAGCCTTAAAAGTAGCTTCAGGAAGCACATTTACATTACAGGGATTTCACTTTCATTTTGAATTACTAAGTTGGAACTGGAGTTTTGCCTAGGCAGGAAAGAAAACAATAGCATATTTAGGAGGAAAAAGGGAGAGACGTGGATGGAACGCACTTCTCTAAAGAATGGAAAAATTCTTGCTGCTTCTCATTTTCTCAAAGTAGGGCTTTGCAATTCAACAATGAGATACCTTTAGGTTGTCCCAGAGCAGCACAGAACTGAGCTGCAAAAAATATACTATCAGTCTTGTGAAAACAAAAAGGATCACAAATATCAAGCATAAGTCATTCCACAATTCAGTTAAGTCTCATTTCAGAATAAGCTAGTCTTTGCTCTCACCTCCTCCCCTTCCTCTTCCCTTCTCCCCGTATTAGGCATACAACAGTAAAATAAATCTGGGTCTGTGTGAATTATTTTGCATCCAGAATTTAGAATTGTAAAATGCTAGTATAACAAAGTGGAGAGTCAGGAATCAGCATAAAAAAAACATAAAGGGTCAAATCTAGTACGTAGATATTCAAGAGAAATAAATATAGGAAGCTATATTTGAAACAGAGAAAACACAGATCTGCATTAAATTTGAGGACCACTTTAAACATTTTTCTTACATATAATCTTCGTTCATCCTAAAAATAGTTAAATGTTGTTAACAACGGAAAAAGGTCCAATATTATATCAGGGAAGAAATGAGTCTCAAGGGAAGCAGAGAAAAAGGGGTTTGAAGTAACCTTGTATAACTGAGTCCATGGGAACTTTTTAAACACGGAAGGGTAAACTTTCAATAGGGTCTTGAAATGATTGGGTTGTAAATTTGAAGCCTAAGGCGATGTGCCCATATTATTAGCACATGTAAAAAGAATTAGTGCTTTCTGAAGAACAGAGCAGACTAGGATGGTATAAAGGAAAGAAGTTACAGAGAAAGGCATAAGGAACAAAGGCAAACAGAAAGATTTCTGAGAGTGATAAAGTATTTATAGATACTATTAGAATCTATAATTTAACTCTCTTCATCTTGAAATTAGGAACCTGTAAAATCTTGCAGGTTTACATGGCTTCATGCTAAATTTAGTTTCACATACTTTTCCATATGCAGGATGCCTGCTTCCTAAAAATAGTAAGTGTCAGTATCTCCAAAATAGTAATTCCTTCTCCTGCTTTTGGAACAGTCCTTTCCAAAAGAATGCAAACAAGTTCTTCCCTTCTAGACAGCAGACCTGAAATATAATCGACTGTTTTTCTCCCTTTCCTTTAACCGAGTCCTCTGAGAAATCTAAACTGAAAAAACATAAGAAACAGAGGGAATTCTTGAAACTATTCAGGGCATAAGTTTGTTTATATGCAGTCATTTTATAGTCAATAGTTACTTTTTTAAATAATGCACTATTAATGGCAAGCATGCTTCTTAAAGTCTGAATTTAACATTCACATAGCAGAAGATTCAGTAATCATTACATAGATGCCTTTGATTGCCATTACACTGATACAAAGTCTTGTCGAACATCCTCAGTTCCTGGAGATTTCTGTTATTGATTTTGTCAAAAGCCTAAACTAAACAAGGATTTTTGCCTTTTTTTAGCTACTTGTTCAGACAGGGAGGACTAAAAGAAGGAGGTCTGCAGCTATAAGCAAAATGATAGGAGAAATCTGGGTTTAGCATGTGGCAGGAATTCCAGTAGCCTGCTGAGGCAAGTCACTATGACTTCCCTCTCACTTAATATCATTTAGTCACCAAGTTCTTAAAAAAAAAAAAAAAAAAAACACAAGATAAAATCACCTTTTTTTGCCCAAATATCGGAGAATTCCATTGGTCTGGCCATCACTGTCTTCCTATTCAGAGAAAGCTGTAATTTTTATGTCCATGTTAAAAATACCAAATAAGGACATAAATAAAACCTCAATCATTTCTAAAAGCCTCTGAATTGTCCCTCTCCTCAATATCATATTACTGGCAGGCAGGCAGATACCATTTTTGAGTAATAAAGATTAAAATAAATTTTTAGTGCCCATTAACAGTGGAGAAAATTGCCATGATGTTATCTATTACTGCCTTGCTAAATATTTAGCTGATCTCTCCAGTTTGCTGAGACAGAAGGGCATATAATATTGTGGCCTAGTGAGGAAGAAGCAATGAAGTCATTAATTCATTCATTTATAAAACAACAAATTAACTTTCCTTCTTTACATGCAGCTTGAGGTCTGGAAGGTTAGCCATACCACCCGGATGCCGGGGTACACAGGAACTGATAGAGATCACATAGAGAAATGGTATGCAAACACAGGGTACCCAACTCAGGATTCAACTGCATGGAAGCAAAGAAAAGAGAAGGATTATAAAAGTTTTATGGAAGGAAAGACTATGAAAGGAGGACCAGACAAGCTTCTGGAAACCCAGTCCAGCACTGACATTTGAAGTGTTTCTCTGAAATTGCTGTGGGCCACATGCAGGCAACAGATACCACAGCACAAGCACAAATACACACACACCTCCTACAATACCTATTTCTGACATGAATTAGATGAAATTCAAAAGTGTTTTTGCTCCATCTACTCCACATATCATTGATCGGGGGAAAAAAATGTAGGTGATTCACTTAGACCTGTCTATACTGTAAGGACAAATAACACGAAAGCAGTGAAACAAGACATTCCTTACCCTGCAGGCATCACAACTATTAAAAGCATGCTTGTGATCTATTAGGTGAACATACACACATACACAAACACACAGTCATTTACTGTATTTTCACAAGCTTTAGCTTGTACTATTTTCTGCTGGACTAGGCCTCATATTTTTCATCATTCAGCTCTGAATAAATGAGAGTTTTACTTACATGTGTCTGTGAGCTTTATACGCTTCCATATTTCTTGTTTTCCCAATGTAAAAAGGATAATGTTAGAAGAATTAAGGTATTTTGGAAACAACAAATCCACACAACCTAATAAAAAGGCATCCAACAGCCTCACATTTAGCATTCAGTTACATTTACACTGATATGTAAGCATGAAAATCAAACCTTGCCCAACAAAATACACACTGTACCAGATACAAAATATCCTTCACAATTATTCACCTAAGTATCCAGTTTTAAAAACATACACAATGCAAAACAAGCCAAGCAGGACCTAAGAAATCCCTGCTGCCTCTCTGCATTATGTCCCACAACACACAGGCACTAGCACTCCATTACCCATTAAAAATAATTAAGGCAGCCAGCAGGACTGAGCACGTATGGAATCCCCATCTCTCTTCAAACCAGGTTCGAGAAGGGGGGAATATTCCTGGTGTGTGAACCAGCCCTGGAACCTGTCAGAAACCTAATACAAAACACTTGCAGAAGTGGCGCAGGCAAGGGCAGACCAGCATCATTTAGATAGACACCACCCCAACGATTCAGGGGGTGGTAACAATTTGCATAAAGCCACTTCACCAATGTTCGGCAGTTGGGAAGAACACTCACTGATCTCCTACGTGGTCCAAGTTATCTGGTACAGCGTCAAGGGACACAGCAAAAGAAGGGCCCCGATGCAAAAGCGCGCTATGGCAGGTACTGCGGACTGTAATAGATGGAGTGAAAACAGTTTCAGGTTCTTCCAGCAACTAAATGCCAGATCTCAGGATTGTCTCATCACACACCTCATCCACGCTGACAACCTGCAGCTAAACACCCTGATAAACAGCAGCACATGCGTTCACAGCCATCAGGATGACAGCTCAGTTTCAACAGCAAACTAGTTTGCCATGGAACTACAACAGCCACTGGTATTCAATTTCTGCACAATGATGGTGATTTGCTTCTGCACTGGAACTGGCACTTTTATGTACTACAGAATCAGAGGACTGAAAAAGAGTACCTCCACCCAGTACAGAAGAAACCTTTCTGCTTCAAAGGCAAGTTCTGGAGTGATTGTTGGTCATCCCAGATCTGCAAGATGAAACAATTCCATCATGCTACGCTAGTTTTATTTCACTAACAGCACCAGTCACATGGGGTAGGGCAGAAATGCATGCACCTGATTTGTTTACTTCCTCCATGAGCTACTGTTTGGAGCCCAGCCGTGCCTATACTATTTCCATTGACTGTGCATCTCTCTCCACATCATTAGGTTACAGTCAGCAGGATCTTCCCTAAACAATCTGCAGCCTACAAAAGCTATAAATGTACAAGCCAAGGCATCTGTCTATAGATCCTTAAAGGAAAGGGATCCCACAGTATCCCACAGTCAATTCATGACACCATGACACCAACCTGTCGAGGGCTAAGGAACATACTTCCATCTATTTTAGGGAACATGCTTCCGTGTATCTTAACTTTCAGCCTATTTATTACCAGTCATGATACAGCCTTGACAATAGTAAGGCTGCTGCAAAAGAAAAAAAAAAGAAAATAAAAAGGGATGGAAAAGGGCAGGCAGGCAGCTGCCTGCCTTAATGCAAAGACCAGGTACTAGAAACCATGAATAATCATCAGCATAGGCACAAGAAAAAGACATAAAAATTACCAAGCCTTTCCTTCTTTGTTCTGCAGTTGGATTATTTTGGTTGGTTGGATGCTTTGGGAGGTTTTTGGTTGGTTCTTTTGGTTCCCGCATCCTTCTCCCCCTCCCCACAAAACCAAAATCTGTAAGAACTAGCAATATATTCCAATAAAAAAAAAAAAAAAACGTTTTTTAAGTACTAGGTAATGTGTAACTACATAAAAACAAACATCAGAAGATAATTTTCCAGAAAAAGGAATAAATCATCACTGACAAGTCAATGTTATGCTGCCCCTCCTCAAAACTCTTAAAAGACTCAAAGACTCTTTAGTTTTTGAATCTTTCTCAATCTGTAAATCCCAAGCACAGAGTGAAGAAGGAAACATTTAGCAGATATACTAACAAAACACTAGAAAAGGAGAATATGATGGGAAACTGCAGTGAGATGAAAAGTGGACTTTCAGTTAAGACTTTATTTCTTTTGGTTTTAGAGAAAGGGTGAGTTTAAATGAGTCAGTATATTGAAGAATGAAGCAAACTGGACCAAATTAGTCTTTGAATAAAACACCACAAGATAACTACCTGCACTAATGTCAAGTAGAGTGATACTGAAGAAAAAAGTTGCAATGGATAATTTGCCCAGGAATAAGTATATAAGTTGTTTGCTGGGGTTTTGGGGAGGAGGAAAGGACAATATAATTGCACTTATAAAATTTACTCAGATACACTTCTGTATAATTTGTTCTACCCTTAGACATCAAATACACTTGGCACACAATTTAAAAGAAGTTTATTAACTGCTAATTTCAAAAATTCAAAGTGATATCACAACATTTATGTCAGACTCTTTCTGAATTGGCCATTAAAAGTTACAAGTCACTTTCATAAGCTAGCTTTAGTGTCCACAACTAACTTTTAATTAAATATATTACTTAATTTCTCATTTTTTCAAAACATAAGCCATGTAGAAAGAAACACAGAAGTCTACACTCCCTGCAGAACTATGTGGGGTTTTAGACTAATGTTTCCCTGGATAGAACCATCTTTAAAGAGCTCAGAAGGTATAATTGCCAAAGGGTGCTTTAAAATTTAAATTATGTTTAGACAGAACGAATATTTTCTGTTCAGTAAATCAACTGAGTACCAGCACGGTATCAAACCTAACAGCTAGCTGTTATTGATACACAAAGTAGCTTTACAAGCAACCTAATCTTTTTTTTCCTCAGCTTCCCCTCTCTAAGTACATCACTTACAGATTCTGAGGAATATTTACACATCTTTAAAATTCACAGCAATGTTTAAGAACCAACTGTTCTTTAAAAAGTTTCATTTGCTTTCTTAAAATGACCTCCATGAAAACTTTCTTCTCTCATTAAAATACCATTTTTATAGTTTATCATAACTATTACAAGTACCTTTATCGCTTCCATAGTAATAGAAGACCGTCTTACTGATAGCACACCAACGCTTCTGCCATTCAAAGCCAAGAAAACTGTGGTCTGCAATTGAGATAATTTGCGTTACATCACTGTCATTATTGAACGTAAATATATTACTTCTTTTCAAGGTTGAGGTAAGAGGGAGGAGGAGACAGGAAAGGCACTAAGGAAAGGAAACAAAACCTGGGTATGAAGAGAAATGTATGGAACTGAGAAGGAAATTCAAAATAAAAATTGGTGATAAGAAAACAAATGGAAATTTGAAATCATACAGAGAGAGAAGCCATGTGTAACATTAAATATAAGGAAATAATAAACAACTTCCTAAATATTTCCTACAGTTATTGCAGCATTAAGTGGGTATTAAAGTGACAATATAAGATTTCTTGAATCAAGATAAATATTGACTGAACCAAAGCTGAGATCAATAGTTGCCCTCTCGAAGGAAAATAAATCTTGATGCTCACTGAAACATGAAGTCAACATACAGTACTTTTATATATATTCCCAATATTTTCTTAAAAAATATCTGTAAATCTCTGAATTACTTCTGACAGTGAACTTGAACAGCATGATTTTGTTAGTCAATGAAGACATAAGATTTTATTTTCTTTTAATACTACAGGAGTAATTATGTGCTGTGTTTCTTTTGCATAATAATGCTTCAACATTTCAATCTCCATTTCATTTTATTTAACACTCCTATATGAAGTTGTTTGCATATATAACGTCAAATACTGACACAGAGACTTCACAGATAGATAGAAAATATACACTACTTCTGACAAAGATAGTTGGACTTACCCTTTCTGCGTTTTTCCAGGTATCCAGCCTTGAGAACAAACTGAAGATCCTGAGCCGCAATAAGAGGAAACTGATGCCCTGAAAAGAAAAACACTCTGTAAAGCACCACTTTTTAAGAAAAATGCTACAGCCGCATTAATAAACTTATGGATTTTATACTCTCAATTTGCAGGAGCCACTGGAAAAAATAATTCTAGTAACTAATATTCCAGATTATTTTAAGTACAAAACCCCTATAACTATAAATGTCAGGGCTGTTGCTGCTGTCCTCACCACTTAAATAAGGAAAAATATAGCTGTGCAGCAGGCCCTGCAAGTTTCAGAAGGGAAAATATGTGATTAAACAAGCTATGGTAACTTAGAAAATATTAGTCTGTGATTTGAACATGGTCTGAAAAGCAAGTTGGATGATCAAAGCAGTAAGTTTTCAAATGTACAAACAAAACCAAGTATCACAATTCAACACAATCAAATCAGGAATGTGGTTTTCTTTCACAATACCAGCTTCATAGAAAAACATCTCAAAACAACATACAAGGTGAGGATTCTCTATTACACCATCCACAAGAAAAAGGAAAACAGACCAAGAGAAGATAAAAGGCAATGCCTGCTGTTGACAGACAAAGTCTGATTTGCAATATGACACAAATATACAGCCTATAGCATGTGTAAGGCGATACTGAATAGGCCAAAAACATAACACAGAACTCTACAAAATTGCTGACCTACAGATACCAACTTTAGATTTTGTGGAACATAGCTGCATCTGCAAAACAGTGAGTATGCTCCGCTGTATTTTTTCCTCCTTCTCAACTTCATAGCTAGAAGCATAAGACTGACCAGTCAACCCTGCCTCAACTTAGAACAGAAATTTACACAATAAAAATTGTCTTCTGTCCTTCATTCTTCCCCTCCTGCAACAAGAGTATTATGATTTAAATGGAGCTCCTAGTATTAAGAACAGGAATATGTTAGATAATTAACATGCAAAAATTAACATGTATATGATCATCATACTGTTTAATATAAGCAAAAAAAAAGCAGACCAAAAAAAAAGTATCCTTGTGCTTCTGTTTTTTTAAAGTGTATGTGAATATAACAGTGAAGTTCCTACTACTTGCTATCATCAAATATTCATAAGACTCACTCTAGGTAGGTGGCAAGTTTACAGGGCACCAATTATTCATCAAATACATGTAATCTCATTAAGTTCTACCAATGAAACATACAAAAAAGAACTGATAGCAGTAGACAACCCCTGTGCTAAAAAAAAAGAAAGGGAAAAAAAAATCCTAACCACTTTAAATTACACAGTGTGGGTTAAAGAACAGTTGTCTGACTTTGAACCAAGCACACTGCCTCTGGAAGGCAGTGCCATCTTCCTGGATTTTTAGGTTGTGTCATAAAACAGATTTTTTTGAATAAGTTTCCACAAATGAGTTGGTTTATGGTGGCCTTATTTAAATACAGATGTGAGTGAAAAAAAGACAAGAAAAGGAGACTGGAACATGCAGAGAATGATATTTTCTGAAGAATGAATATACTTAAAATAATACAGCTGGTTATTTAGACAACAAAAGATTTTGTTGGATACCACGAGGCAGTAGATAGAAATTTATACACATTGATATTTCCACTGGATTTTTGAATTAATATTCTTTTTAAAGATTACAACAGCTATTATTTCATCTTCTATAGAATTCTTACTACTGTGTTAAAAATACAAGTCACTGGCTCTATGTACATGTATAATAAATATGTACATGTCTCCTCCTTGATAACATGCAATCACTGCCCAACACTAAATGAGAATTAAACGCAAAAACACGCACTAGTTGGTACATGCAAAGTTTAATAGTTACTTATAAAGATGATCTAATGATGCCATCATGAATGGGGGAGGTGAAGAGTTTTACAAATATACAGTGTGCTGCTTTATATTGGTCATTGGGAGGCATCAGTGTGCAACACTTACAGCTTTGCCTCATCTAGTAGAGCTCATTTTAGAACAGTGCATCCCCACAGATATGGAATACATAAAGCCTAATTAAACAAACAAAACCAGTTTGATCATATTTTTTTTTCAATTTAAGAATTCCAAGCACTACAGATCTAAGTTTATACATTCCTCTTTGTATCAGTTTGGGTTTTGATGAGAAAGTCTGGCAAGCAATCATTTTGTGAACAGTAAAGTCAAACGAGACATATAACCCCAGAGAAGTAAGTACTTTGGGGAGTCCTTCACGTTATTCTGCCTGTAAGTAGAAGCTCATCCAAACTGAGTACTTCAGAAAGTCAAAACTCCACTTCCAGTTTTACTACTTCTTCTGAGTTAAGTCAGGATAAATACGACGATGCCTCTTTCTGAAGCTACATTTATCTCGCACAGGGCCCTGCAAGCTTCTGAGGAAAATCTGCATGAAAAATGACAGACTTCTACAGTTCTGGTGACACAGCAGAAAGACATTCTCCTCACCCCCTCAACCTGTAGATCAGCCAGATACTTTTTCTGCTCCTTAAAGCAACTGAAGCAGTAACTCCATGGAACAAGCAGTAGCAGCTGGTCAGCCCCTCTGCCACTCACAATGTCTAAGTAGCTGAAGCAGAAACAGATCACATGCATATTATTATCTTTCTGTCAGAGAAACCTGGAAACTAAAAAATATGACGGAACTTTAGTGGAAGGGCAGGAGAAATGGACCAAATTGTAATATCCCAAGACACATACAGCTGTACATGACAGAAAAAGCATAAATCTGGGTAAATTCCTTCTTTCATTGCCCTGTATCTCCAGGAGGAATGAAGGGGAAAATAAGTAGTATAAAAAACATAGAGAAAGAACCACTTCCTCTCAGATTCTCATTAACCACAGGTGTTGCGCATATGTGACTGGAAGAATGCACAAGCATGAATAGTCTTACCCCTATATTGTAACAAAAACAATGAGAGGGGGAAAGAGAGAATGACATCCTCCTTAACAGCTACTGGTTAGAGTCATCATGGAAGACTCCTAAACTCTGTCACCTTTCTGCCTTTATTCATTTTTTTCATTGCTTTACTCCCTTGTCCACATGTCAAACAACATTCAGAGCAAACTGCAGTCCCTAGATGTGGGAACTCCTAACCAAAGTTTGGAACTTGCATAGCAGGTTGAGTTTTTGCAGTTGCTTTCAATCAAAATGCTGCTTTCCCATTCATCTAACAGATCAGGCTTGACACAAATCTAACTTAAAAAAGTATCACTAAAGTAGTGCTTTGTTATAGTAAAGCAGCATTTGTTTACATTGCACCAGCAGCTGAGATCACAGACTCATTAGCTGACTACTGTGTGGGACTTGGATTAAGACAGCTCCTTCTTCAAAGAATCTACTTAACACAGAGAAAGACTGCCAAGAAAGAAGGCATTATTATCTTTTTAATAAAAAACTGTGAAGCAAATTAAACAACATGCTTCAAAACACGTATTCCTTTAGAGTTCAGAGATCTGAATTCCCAAAATATCACACTCCCACCCAACATGCATCACAGGATGTCTTCACATGACCAGGAGCTTGCACCTATTGGTATTAACTTTCTTGGGTGTCTCAGTGTTTACTGCTCAGACACTTAAGTTTAAGCTGACTACCAGACCAGCAGAGACCAACAGGTCTTCCTAACAACCTCCTACCACTGTATGATCTGTTTCCTGATGTGCCATGAGACATTTCTTTATTTAGAAATAAAGATGTTAAAGAGACCCATAGTCTTGCCTGAGTTCTCCTTTGGCACACTTAAGTTGCTGAAGCCAATTTTAAATACCAAAGAGTAAAGTTGTACTATGGCTCAAGAAGTGCTCTGTGACTTAAATTTAGAAACTCGTGAGTTTACGGGTGCAGAAAGGTACAACTGCTCCTGTGAACCCTTACAGTCCTAACTTCTGCTGCATCATTGCCCTGACAGTGGTGGGCAAAAACAGAGTTAATGATACAAAAAAAAAGTCTCCATTCCTGAGTTTCTACCTCAAAAATAATTTTTTAACCTTATGCTTTTGATGTGAAAAACAGATCAATATTATCCAGTACCTGGGGAGATGATTATCTTGCATCCCCAATATATAAAATAAGGGAGGTCCATCTGCTTAACATTAAAGTTTTTCCTTCTTTCTTGACCACCCACTTATAGATGAATCTGCCAGAATAATCTCTCTTCTTATCATGGTGGCAATTACCAAATATACTCAAAAATAAAACCTGCAAGCTATGCTTCGCATGCATATTCCCAGACTGATGTGTACAAAGGCCATGAAAGACCAGATGAAAACATTTATGAGGTCTAAACCTTCAAGTTTTAGAGAAAACTAAATTATACATATGATACACCAGGCTCTTCCTCTTGTTTCTAGACACTCTTCTGCCAAGTGAGCAGCTGGCAGTTATTACAATGCTATCGCTGCCAGGCTAAAAATTCCTCCAGTGAAAAGAAAGTAAAATGTTCTCACTCAAGCATAAAGCCAGCTTTTCTATCAGTCATCCTTTGACTTCAGAAAAAAAAAAATACACCTATATGAATGTAGGGGCATTAACGTACACGTTCCTGTCATGGTTTAAACCAAAGCCAGGATAGTAGGATTTTTTGTGCACAAACCCCACAAATCCAGTGTATCCTGTGATTTCAAAAAGACATTAGATTACAGCCTACGGTTGTATGGCTACGGTTTTTGCAAATTGGTAATCAGACAGTCAAAAGGTTGAATTATGCAATTTTGCAACCTATTGCAATTGTGAATTTGGCCCATTACTTAAAAATGTTTTCATCATTGTCACTTCACATGATAAAGCATGAAATTCAATCCTTATGCATGGTAGTTTCATTTTTGAAGGACCCAAAGCTGTTAAAATTTCACTCTGTATACAAAATAAATAAAACAAAACCAGGTTGTGTTGCTCTGCACTGTATACCAATAGGAATATTTTTTATTTCTTCAATGTGAGCTAAGGGATACATAAAGCAAGAAATAATTAGAGGTCAATGCATTCTAAAGAGGTGCTTAGCATGCTTATGGGAAGTTAAACAGGCAAAGTGGAGATAAGTGTAAGCCAGTAACAGCTAAGTGGTTGATTACAGCTTGCTTTCTAGAAGAGGACTATAGGTTTAACTATTATAATGGTAAGGACTTCTTGCTCAAATAAAAATAATTCACTGTTCTTCAGTCCTTGTAAAAGAAAACTGCCACTACAAAACACAATAATTTGATTGTATGGAGAAAACTGATTGCTATTTCTTTATATTCCTTTAACTCAAAATAAAATATACAATCACTATTATGGAAAATTACTTTTTCAGCTTCCTTTTACTGCACTCAAGACCCATTTATACAACAGCAGAAACTGAAATCCACTCCTGTTTAAATTATTGCTGGTAAAATACTTTGACATGTGCTAGAAAACAGAGAGGAAAAATGCTGGCAATATTAAAGTGTATCTTGTAATCTAGTATGAAACTATATGTTCTCTAGAAACAAAGAGTTGCTACTCTACGTATAGAAATAATATCCTTTTAAATACAGAAAAGGGGGGGGGGGGGCTGTCCTCAAGCTCAGGGCTCAGATGACATCTCTCAAGCTGCAATTGTAAATTGGCAAAGATTTCCTGAAAATATTTGTGCTAAAGTTGAGCAAAGGAGGAGTCATATTTCTAGCAACAGGAGGATTTTCAGCTTCTTTTCTTCCTTTCCACCCTCCCCTCACACACACACAGAGAATTTTGTCCCAAAATTCTTCATATCTCTCCATTTCATTTTTATCTGGAAATACAGCATTTACCAATTTTTAATAGCTCCTACAGAGGGATTCAATTAACTTTGAATCTGTACACAGCAATACACTGGGGTCACATCTGTTGCACAAGCACTGTGAATCTAGGCTAAAGAGGAGGTGGTGGTTTACTTTCATATGCATCCCTTCTGCCTACATTTTTTTTTTCTTATTAAAGAGAAGATTGATGCATACTAAATTTTAAAAAATCCCATTTCCTACAGTTTTCTGATTAAGGAAACGATATCAGTAAGAAGATCTCATAAAATCTCATTAGCTTCATTAACTTTCCTGAACACTTTCACGAAGACTACTTCTGTACTTTGCAAATGTGCGGTCTAATAGCTCTGAATTAGCTTAATATGCAAGAATCCAAAGATAATTGTTAAAGAAAATGCATTTCTTTCAAGGTAATAAATAGAACTAAAATGTTCAGCTTTTGAAACACTGGTTCATGAAAAGCTAGCATTTTGATCTTCAAAGTGCTTGCTCCAAAGACTGCCTAGTCTATGATGTTTTGCACTGGAGCCATCCCCAGCATTGACCATTGTGTTCTCTAATAGTTTACAATAATTTTCACAGAATAACTTGCCTTGATATATTCCTCTAGTAAGAGCCAGCAGTGTCTTGTACTAAAGAATACTTAAAGCAGTGTCATCTGTTTCTAGTTTTAATTCTTTCTAATTTGGGATATGAAGTTTGGGTTACAAATGCTAATACCACACCCTCAGAGGCCTAAATGCTGAGTATTTCTTCTTGACTCCTCCCTGGGAAAGAGAGCAGTATGAGCATTTCTCCTCCCTTCCTTCCTGTAAGCTCAGGAGAGGGCAGTGGGCCAGGCAGCCTAAGAAACACTGCAACATATTCTTTATAAATATATTTGGTTCTTTAATGCAGTTAGTGTGCTCAAGATCTCTTTGTCATTTTCATTTAGCCCCTAATTAAATAACCATGTATTTAGATAGTTCAGATTTTAAAAATCTTACATCTATGGCTTCTCAATCCTCACATCTTATCTGAGCAAAGTTTCTTTTATATTTCATTTGACAAAAGACTTGTACATTGTTGTTAATAAATTGCGGTAATCAGCCAGTCAGACTCCATTGACCAGGTTCCCCAGCCTGATGGAATTATCCTGGATCACACATTCCCCATCCAAATTTAACTTTGAGTTTGTAAACCAATATTGCCCTGGCCTTATGCATTCTTTTGCTGGCTTTTAAATTCAGTCTAAACACCCACTGTTACATTTTGCATAGCACTTTAACACACATGGCTTTCACCCCTTGATCCCGAATCGACTTCCACATAGGTAATTATTAAAATTTTACAAATGACACCCATAGCACTTGGTGAAAAAAAAAAAAAGGCAATGTTTTCTGGTGTGAGCATGCATTATCCCCTCAGGGTTATAAAAGGGGCCACAGCACACTTCACAGGAACAGCCTTCCAACTTCTGTTACTCAGATTCTGAGGCAAAACAGAAAGAAGATACAGCAACAAAGAAAAGGTCTCTTGCACAAGGTCTGCTTCTCACACCACTGAAATATAAGGCATAGAAATACAGTTTTACTCAAATTCCTCCAAGGATCATTAAAGTTTAATCAATCATTCCAGAGCAAGACAGAAAGGTTTCAATCACCCAGAGGCCCACACTACAGCTAGCAATAAAGTGCATCAGTTGTAGAGATTGACAATACGAATTTTTCTTAGGCAACAAGAAGCTCAGCCTCCTACTTTGCTGTGCGAAATCAAGTGCACAGGAAAACACAGAGATAAAACCAATGCCTCCTGAACTGCACTCAAAATAGACCATCATGGATCAATTAGTGGTACTGGAAATTCTCATGAAATGACATAGGCAAGCCGAAATTTCCCAGCATCGTCTCACAGACAAGCACACATCCAATTTTGATTAGAATCCCAAAGATCCAGAATATCTGCACAATAGCTGAATCACAGAAGGTGCTGTTAGCTAATCAGAGAAAATTAAAAGGCCAGGAATAAAGAGCCTACAGCTGAAGCATCACCAGCATGATGTCAAATTGCATATGGATAGCATCTTTAACCACATCATGATTCCTGTATTCCCAGGTGACTAATAGGAAGAAAGTCCTAAAGGTTTATCAAACAGCAAGTTAAAAGCTAGTATTTAATATGTCCAGGTGGGGAAAAAAAAAATTTAGCTTAATATTTAAACATCTGGAAAATGTAATACTACAATACAGTTGTACATTGCAATTTGCTACTATTTTTAAATAGCCACCTGGTAAGCATAAGAATCTCTTGGAAATAATAGCCATGTCTCACAACAACTTGAAATTGACAGTAATCAGAACTAAAAGTTTCCTATTACTTTTCTGATTTTGTTATAATGTTTTTAATTAGTACTTTGGAAGGGTCTAAAATTTTGTCTTTGGGCAAATGACGCATTTCATTCAGCAAATGAAATAAGCCTAAATAAAGACTAAGCAATAAAACTATTTAACTATTAAGAAGGATTTAATATGTTTTGGCAAAAAAACTGCCAAATGTCATTCCTTGCAAAGTTAAACAATGAACTTTCAAATTATATTTTAAAATTAGCAGTACGTGTTTTTTACTTTCAGCATCCTGGCTATGCAAGTATTTATTACTTAACAATATTTTGACAGATCCTTGAGAATTTAAATCAAATTAACTCTGTGACTCTTGTCCAAATTTTGGTCAATATCACACAAGCTAGATTCTTCACAAATCATAGATCCATTAAAGAAAAAGCGTAAATATTCTTCCTCATAATTTTACCATTTCATCAATTTTTTGCCTTGTCTTCTCTCTTAAGTAAGCTCTATTGTGTAGACCTCCTTTCCCCTATCATTTTGTTTCTAGTTTCAGAAACTGGTTTAGGCCCTCTTTAAATATTAAAAAAGCAAACAGTACAATTTGAAAAGTGCCCTATTTACCTGATCAGGAAAATCATCCAATGTAAATTTCAATCATCTCTGATAAGGATATTTGAGCTGAGGAACATTATTAACTACTACTCTCAAAAGCAGTGTAGCACACTGGAAATACAGTGAGCAGCACCAAAGAAATCCAGGGAAAGAAGGAAATTCTCAGACTGCCACAAAACACCAATGAAAAACAAACCAAAGCAAATTATATGACGTTTTATGCATGGAAGTCACTTATGCCAAGTGGCAGCCTCTCAGATTAGCTGTGTACTCTGTGAAGTTCCAACTGTTCTGACTCCTGGCCAAAGGCTTGGCCTGCTAAGCTTCTGAAAGGAAACATACATACACCCTTGAGCATTTCAAATGCTCCAACAGCTCATATCCTTGATCAAAAAAAGTTGTAACATTACTGGTCGGGGTCGAAAAAATCTTTCATCTGTATAAAGGAAGAGATTAGAATTCCTACAGTCAGCTAAAAACAGCCTCACATTTTCAAAAGTGGCACTTGCAGATTTCAATGAAGAGATCCACAAAAGCTACAGCTTTCATTTTCCACATTCTATGTATTCCTGCAAGCACAAATTGACTAGAATGTTCTGCCCCATTGCCTCATTTTTGATACATTTCTTCCACTACTGATAATGTAAGCAAAACGTGATGCTCATGATCAGTGAACTATCACACTCAAAGCTCCTCTGCATTCAAAAGCTAATTTGGATTAAGACAGAGGTAGGAATTTACATTGCAGTCTACATGTAAAGACAAGCCTTTTTAAAATAAAAATGTGTCCTGGATTCAGCAGCAGCAGTCATTTTTCTCCTTGTTAGTAGCTGGTGCAGTGCTGTGGTTTTGATTTTCGACTTGGGAACAGTGCTGATAACACCAATGTTTTCAGTTGCTGCTCATTAATGTTTACTCTGACCAGGGACTTTCTGAGTTTCATGCTCCATCTGGGAGGAGGGAAAGCTGGGAGGAAGCAGAGACAGGACACCTGACCCAAACTAACCAAAGACTTATTCCATACCACAGCACGTCATGCCCAGTATATAAACTGGGGGCAGGGACCCGGAAGGGTTAGATCACTGCTCGGTCAGGCTGGGTACCAGTCGGAAGGAGGTGAGTGGTTGTATTCTCTTCCCTTGTTATTTCCCTTATCATTATTATTATTGGTGGTAGCAGTAGTGGTGAGTTACTGGAGTGTTGTTATCTCAACCCGTGGGAGTTACATTCTTTTGATTCTCCTCTCCATCCCTCTGGGAGCAAGGGGAAAGGAAGGCAGGGAGTCAGAGCGGCTGCGTGGTTCTGAGTTAAGGCTGGGTTTAAACCACAACAGGTCTTTTTGGCACCCAATGTAGGGCACAAAGGGTTGAGATAACGACAGATCTGACCAGTGTGTGTCTAATAATATTTGTGAAAAGCATTAATTTTTTGGGATTAATAGTCACTCGTCACACTCCTGATTTATTGGCTCTCAAAGTTGTTGCTCTTGATCTCACAGTTTCAGCATGTCATACCTTACTTACAGCTGGTATT
>JASSUY010050635.1:0-23891 GCA_032466535.1 Forpus xanthops | reverse complement strand
GGACATGTGGGGATATGACAAGGAGGAATGGCTTGAAACTGAAAGAGGGTAGATTTAGATAAGATATAAGAAAGAAATACTTTACTGTGAGGATGGTGAGACATTGGCACAGTTTTCCCAGAGAAGTTGCAGATGTCCCATCCCTGGAAGTATTCAAAGCCAGGTTGGCTGGATGGGGCTCTCAGCAACCTGATCTAGTATGAGGTGTCCCTCTCCATGGCAGAAGGGATGGAACTTTAACATCTCTTCCAACCTAAACCATTCTATGATTCTATGAAAGATGCAGGTGAGTTTGAAGAAGAAATAATTAACTTTCTTTTACCCCCCTTTGTAGACTCCAATCAAAGGGGTCGTAAAAACTAATACGTTCCACCAAGAATTTCCTCCAAGCAATGGAAGATAAGATATGAAGAAACTTCAAAAACCAAACAACATAATCCATCTTCGAACAGCACTGTCCCTGTCTCCATGGACACCATTCTGCACAGTGTTATCCCACATGACAGTCAATCTTAAGTACCTACAAGAACAAAGCCAATACTGACTTCTAGCCTCAATGCATTATAAAAAACATATACTTTACCTTAATAAAAAACATCACCTTGAGGTGGCTGTGTGTCCTCTAAGCCTTACAAACAAGCATAAGCATCAAAAGTCCATTCTACCCGTGAACCTTGCAACAACATAGTATAGCCAATTAACCACCCCTTAGGTACAATAACAGACTTATTTTTGATGCAAAGAACTCAGAACATTTTTTTCTGATTACAAAGTTCACCTTTATCCAAATAATTGAATACTGTAAACAGACTTTTAGCTCCTGTTGTTTTAGTTATGTTTTAACCTAATTTAGTCATTTTCTATCAAGTATCTCACTCAAATGTTTTAAAGGGCTACAGGAAAGCACTGCTAAAAAAAGATGCATAGGATAACATAGTTAATTTCTGGAAGTCACTGAATGCGAAAGATAACATGAATATCAGATAGCATGAAATAATACCCAGGAGACAATACTGCAGTATAAATGACAAACAAGTTCTTGATAAGAAGGCTAGATATTGACCATATCAGGCTAGATATGGACCATGCAATTCTTCTTTGGCTATGCAGATAAGACTAAAAAGAACAGAATATTAGCTATTAGAATGCCTTACTGGCCCTGCTAGGAAAAGTTTGTACAGAGCACAACACTTAGTACAAACACGGCAATGTAACACTTCTGATATGCAGCTAAGTTTTTTAACAGCAGCAGCTGATATTTGCAAGTTTGTATGGAATGTAATGTGTAAAATTAGCCCAAACTGCCATTAGAAAAACAGAAAACTGTTTTCTGAGTAACATCTTCAAATGTACAGTCCAGAAGACCATTATTATTCATTAGCTACACTGAAAAACTATCAGATGATGTATGTCTCAGATTTGCATTACAGAGACCATATAGTTCAGTTCAAATGCATACTCTTTCATGACACTTTAAGAGAATTATTTATTTGCAATTACTGTGCAGAAGTATACATATTCTGGAATAACCTTTCTGAAACACATGCAAATTGAAAAAATCTTATGGATATTCACAGCTATTAGTAACTTAATATTATCAGGGGAAAAGAAGATATTTCTTTAGCTCCTTTTTTTGTCCCTAAAATATAACTTTTTCTATAATGTTAAGAATCTACGGATGTAGTTAATACAAAGATATAATACAGATCATGTTGCAATTATAACATCCTGTAATAAGAAAATATGTATTTAAAGTTCAGTTATAGATCTGAGATGTCCTCCTGAAAATGTCTGAATCACTATCACCATTTCTGAAAATGATAATTCTTGGTAAAATAAACCCTACAATACTGTGACATAACAAATACAGTAAGAGGAGATGTTTATTTACACACTGATTAGCTAATTCTTCACACTCTTTTTATCAGAAGAATATAGTCATTGATCATTTCTACCTAGTGGTATAGCCAATACAAAATGGGCATCAGGAGCCATCTTACACACGTGACTTCCACGGAAGTCATAGCCTATAAAGCCGCTAAATCCTTATTCAAAGCTAGGTTTGCTGCTTTTGCATAGGTTGCAACATAAAGTTAGATCAATGTGCCTACAACACTCTCGCATTAAAGTTATTCCCAGATGGTTCAAGACTTCTTGGGTAGTTTCAAGTGAAAAGTGGCATGCAAGTGAAAAGAACTATCATCATAGTAAGTAAAATCCAATCCCTGACACGACTTAAATGACTATTCTTGTCCTGAGCTACATCTAAAAGTGAACTGAAAGAAAACTCAAGTTACTTGTATCTAATTGCAGCATTTTATTGAAACTTTTATCATCTGGAATCCATATGGGTCACACTGTCTTAATAAACAGTAACACATTTTATTTTGGTTTACTGAAAATTAACAGGGCATTTGGGAAAATACCATTATTGTAAAAGCCTGTTTCACATTTGTTTGGCAATACGAGAGCTATCTAAGTGGAAAACAAGAGAACCATTTTGTTGTTTTTTTTTTCTCTGTTATTGATATTAGGAGAAAACAATGCAGATGGTAACATTAATGATACCCTATATCCTTGACAAAGATGAAAGAGGTCAAACAAAGTTGTAATGGGCTTAAACATATGAAACAGCCATACCGAATTGATTAGCTCAGTATCCAGACACAGTAAACCCATTTTTTTCAAACAATATTCCATGCTATAGTCCAACAGGTCTGCAAAGTCTCATGGCTTTGCAAAAGGCAGTTTTCTTAATATAGTCAGGCCTACAGCAAAATGCAATGAAGGGCTATTTCTGTTTTGGCCTGGCAGACTTGAAGGGAAATGGGAAGAGGAGAGAGCAGACTGAATCATACAGCATGTATCACAGTATCACACTGGCTACACAGTTGTGAGAGTACTGGCAGCAACCTTATTATACAGTTCTGTTTTCAGAGATTTACAGCTTAAACTCCATTATAAAAATGTCTTCTTGGCAAAAATGTAGCAAACAAGATTGTTCCAAAAGGGATTTATATTTTAATTAGAGAAAAATCAGTTCAGTTGTCTTTTTGGAGAGTCAGAGGGTTTGGCTAAGGAAGACAAACAAAACCAGATTTTTGGTGGTTTCTGTAGTTCTTTCGTTCTTCTTAAGGAATCAGTACTATGTCAAAGTAATAACCATAGTGTAATAAGATCCATACCAAGAAATGAGGATTTCATTTGACAACTGATCAACACTGTCTTTAAACATAGTTAACATTATTCCTCTCTAACTCCGTAATCCAGATTCCTATCTTTTATTTCTTACATTTAACAAAAATCCCAAAATCTATGATCCTGGAACTTAGATTTTTTTAGATGTTTAGTTTTCTTGGCCCTCCTGGGGCTCATGACCTCAGTGTTCTCACTACTGCAGCATTTATCAGAGTGCTGCAGATACTAAAAGGCATGAAAACTCAGTTATCCTTTCCTTTAAAATCACAGGATTCCATAACACTGGGCCATTACAGTACAGCCGATTTCACATTGACTAATTAACCTGAGGAAAATCTAAGAAAAGGTGATATTCAACACATATTGATCCATAAGGACAATTCCAGGATTTTTATCACACCTTACAGTACTGAAAACAACTTGATTCAGCTCTGTACTTGAGACAATTCTCCTCACCCTGTGAGAAAAATTCACATAGATAATCATAATGAAGTCAGTAGGGCTGATACTGAGTAAACATTATTTTGTGCGCTTCAGGTAACTATCTCCTTGAACTCAGGAGAAAAATAGGACATGAAAAAATACAGGGAATACAGTGTCTATTTTCATGCTGCTTTACCCTGATTTCTCCCATGTCTGGAGCATAATTTTTGGGGTATATTGGCTTATTCTCCCATCCATTTAGAACCTTCTTTGAGACTATTAAGAACAACAGCATGAAGGCATCTGAGAAACATACTGGCATTCAACTTTCCAACTTGCACCTGCTGCAAATAGGCTTCACTAACTCTTCAAATGACCCAATGGTCATAAGGGCACCTATTAAGGCATCTACATGACATCCTAAGAAAATCAAAGGTTTTCAATGGAAACTTCTCAACAGCTATGAATATTTCTTTAATGCCCCAGAGCAATTTGGCAAAGAATTAACTTTTCTTCCAGGCAATGTAACATGCACATTAGAAATAAAGGCACTGAGAACGATAAGAAAGAAATTTTTTTTCATCACAAAAGGAAGGTGAAAAAAGACCTTTTAATCAAGAAATTGAAGAAGCAACATTATTTGTATAAAACAAAAACTCCCAACAAAAAAAAAAAAAAAAAACAAAAAACAAACACCAAAAAACAGATTCTCACAAGTCAAAACATCAGCAATCAATCTGGGTTCTCTGCTCATTGGTCAAGCTAACAAAAAAGGCATGAGGAGGGTGATATGTTCTGTCATCATCTACAGTAACATACAAGGCAAGAGAAAAAAGACAGAAACCCTTGTAGCCTAGTAATTAGGTAAAGCTTCACCTTACCTTATGTACAAAATACCTAAATATAGTCATACCAAAAGCTGACAAATTACAAGTAAAACTTCTAGAAATGAATATTTATTAATAAGTTTTGAGCTGGAGGGCTTTTTAGTACTTTTGTCATATGTGTAATATGTGATCAAAGACACTTCCTTTTCCCATTCCTCAAATGTTAAGTAAATTTGTGGGCTTAGGAAAGAAATTCATCTAATTCATAGCAGGACAGAAAGTAGTACTTGTTACATCACATAATTAAGGCTGAAGTATTAGAGGTGGGAACAAGGGACACAGAGTGTGATTTTCTAAACAAAGACATGATGAATTTTTTTGAAGACTGGAAAAAAAATCCCCAAACCATTCCTCTCTATGCATTCAGATGTGCCAACCTCTTAATGCATTCATTAATTTTATTGGCCAGCATGTTTCCCATCTACTTAAGAATACGCAGAAGGGAGCAAATTAATCTGTTTTCTTCTCTGCTCTGGCACTGTTCTTCCTCCCACCCACCTGAACAGTGCCACAAAACTGTGCTGTTTTCAGCTGAGGCTGAAGACATCCCCTCCTCTTGCACCAACAGCCAGTGGGGTTTTCTCACCAGCAGCCCCTTGCAAGCTTTCATGGTCCTGACCAGGCCTCCCCACCATGATCCCCACCCATGGATCTGGGGGCCCATTTCAGATCACCTGGAGCCTTCAGATGCAGCAGTGCCTCTGACTTTACATGGACCATGCTGATCCTCACCCTGGAGGCTGTCATCCCGCCTTGTCCTTGGACCTGTCCCATCACTATGGCCTAGCTCTAAACCTGGCCAGAAGAATGTCTTCACATGTTGCCTTCGGGCCTGCCTCATCACCATTAACTTTCCTGCCCCCAGCCTTTCTTTCGCCCTGGCCAGGGCAGTGGGACTGGCCCTGGCTGCCATGCTCTGCCCCACCAGTCCTGGGGAGCCTCCACCACTCCCAGCCCCACATCCCTCAGGCAACTCAGTAGCACACTTGCACTGAGCAGATGCCTGCTGCCATGACAGGAGCAGCCTGGCCTCTGCCCACAACCAGTGCAGCAGCCCACTTGCAGTCAGTATCAATTAGCACAATTATAAATCCTGCTCTCCACACAAACACAAGAGAAAAAGCAACTTTTACTTGGGGTTTTACACTCCTGCAGCAGAAAAGGAAAGGCTAGCAAAAGCTGAGGGAAAAGTGCCCCTGGGGCAGCACCAGCAGCCTCAGGGAGCTCTGCCTAGTGGCCTACCTACTTGAGAAGGCTGCTCCATGGAAAGATGAACAGGATTTACCCCAGCTGTGGCATGGCCAGCCGCCAACCACACAAGCAACTCTGAACAGGAGAGCTGAGGTAAGACAAAGCTGCTTGAAATAATGAGGCACCGGAGCAGTCACGAGTCAGCCACCTCTGGGGGTACTCCTTTATTTGTGGTATTTCTTTCACTTTTGCATTGCAGGAGTCCTCATGTGTTCTAAATAGGCTCCAGTTTTCTGCTTCTCCCACACCAACAATATACCTCCTATTTTCAATGTTACACATCCTGTTTCAGAAAACCAGCACCACATACAAGACTGTAGGATTGTCAGTGGAATGTGAGAAAATGCCAGGTTGGCAGGGCATGCACTGGCAACAGGGTATTAAATCTATGCCACCGGTATCCAAATGACAGATCAGATCCGTAAGATGGAAAAAAAAAAAAAAGAAAGACAGGTGTATCAGGGCGGTATTTAATGAGTAGCTCCATTCTGCACGTCAGAGCAGATCCTGAGGCTGTTCCCATTCCACATTCAGCGCAAAACTTCAATTGTCAAAAGCTTCCAACTGATGAAAATCCCACAAATTCAGGGACAAGAGACCACCCAGCTACAGTTACACTGAAGGGGTGGCCGGGAAGGAGAGTGTCTGAAACCAAACCCAATACAGGATTTTAAGACGAATGACTAAATATCCTAAGCAGCTATAAGACAAAGGTGAGAGCAAAACCCCAAGATACCACTAGGAAAAGCCAGCTGAGACTTCAGCAGAAGCAATTTTAATCAAGCAAAAGGACGGGCCACCAAGATGGAGTTGACCCAGAATAGTCTGAATTTGGATTACCAGAAAGGAGCTTGTGGCAACAGTTGTGAACATCATGCTCAGTGAGTTTGGATATGTAACGTAAGAGAGGAACAGCAGGTTAATTGGGAAGATAGAAGAGGTTTTACTTAATGAATGCAACAGAGAAGGCTGTGCCTACTTTATGACAGGGAATAATCCAAAATAAAGTGAGAAAACTGAGCAAGACTGAGGCAAGAGAGATCAGAATGTAAGCCTAAATGCAATCCATGGCTGGAATAGGAACTACAAATGAATGGATAAATTAAAACAAGAGATATCTCAAAATTAGCAATAAGGTAGAAGAAAAACCACTGCAGAAATATTTCACATCTGCCATCAACATAAAATATACAGACTAGTTACAGCAAGAATATTAAAAAAACAAAAGCATGCATTGTGTCAACTATAATTAAATGGCAATGGACATAACAATAGGCAAAGGGACACTAAATCTGAAAAACAGCAAAAAGAAAGAAGATAAAATTTCTTTTTAATTAAAATGGATTCATAGTGTCACCAAGTAACTTGCTCTTTAAACTTTACCAGCCATGTAATAATAAACTGCAAGAATATCAACGGATCTCTACTGCACTTGAAGCTTTTACTCTTCCTGCTCATCATTACAAACTGGGAGAGATTTTAAAACAGATCATTATAGCTGAAATATTTAGCCCTGGTTTTCTTTACCTACCTCCTGCCCTTTTTTTTTCTTGCTTGAAAAAAAACAACTTTCCCCTAAATTGTAAGCTAGTCAGAATATCTAAACATGCACCTATTCTCCTTGCTGCTAACAGACCTGAATTTTTTCTCACTTTCAGCTAGCACAGATTTGTATTTCACTCTTATTTTTTCCCTGAAGCAACATCAGCATTGTCTCCATTTCCCAACCAGCCCACTCCTGAATTCTTAGCACCTCCTTCTCAGGCAACAGCTCACACTTGGGCCTTCTGCAGTGCTGCAACATTAACCTATTTTTCCCCTTTGGCAAAAGAAACACTGGAGTTCTCTGGAGAGCATTGATTCAGAAATTTGCTCTGTGAATGACTTCCTGAGGCTCCTAATTAAGTATGTTGGAGAAGTCATTGAAATTGTGGACTTGTAAGTCCCAGAGAAAACCCAGGCCACTCACATTTCAGCCCACAGGAAAACCCTTATGAAGAGGAAAATAAGTAGCTCAAGAATAAATGGTTTTATTTTTTCTTTTTTTTTTGAGATATACAGAGATATACAGTTTAGCTTGTTTGTTTTACACTGCTGAAGAATAAGCTATGAGAATTCAGCCCAGTTGAGACTGGCAATTTTCACAGTCCTCTATGAGTATTTTAGAAGCTATCACAGACTGACATTAAGTATGACAATATATCTTCCACATCAAAAGGCCAACAGAAAGATAAACATGACTCATTGTGCAAGAAGGAGAAATGTTAACCGTTTTCTCTTCAATAAAATAGGTTCCTGTCATTTTGGAGAAGCAAGAAGGTATATACATATATACCTTTTCTATGGCCTTGGGTGACATGGTTTAGTGGGAGGTATCCCTGCCCCTGGCAGGGGGGTTGGAACTAGATGACCTTAAGATCCTTTCCAACCCTAACTATTCTATGATTCTATGATTCTACAACTAGTCAAAGATTCAAGAGTGGCAACAAACTGGTACCAGAGTTTAAAACAAACAAGAAAAGTAAATTAGGAAGCTACAATCCAGCCAGTGTTGCTGAAGAAATACTGCAACAGCAGTTAATCTACTCAAAAAATCTCCTCTCCTTGAAACTAATAAAAATGGCAAAACTGGGCAGTTTCACACAGGATTTACTAAGAAAAGCAGCCATGGCAGGTGAATGCTAAAGTTAATGCTTAAGATCACTTTTTCCCCATCATCACCAAGGAAACCACAGGATACCCTCATGCCTGCTAACACAGCATCTTTTACAGTCTTGCAGCTCACTCCATTTTTCTCTGTAAGCAGAGTACACTTTTATGCTCTCAGACACACTGGAAAGGACTCTCACTCTACAGGTACTTGGTAGGCCAAAGGCAAAACTTCAAAACTGTCCCTGGATGAACTGCATTTCTTAGCTGCTGCTAATGCCTTCTGATTAATCTTTGAGCAAAACTGCAGCTAGCACTTGTACCTCAAGGGCAACAAACTCTGTTAATGCACTCTTTCAAGAGACCTATTATCAGCTTGAAATCTCAAATAGCAGACCCTCTCCCTGAGTAGCTCACATTACTTTTGTCCTTAAAGGCTCTAAGGGTGTGGTTTGATGATCAATTTAAATTGATCTAACTGTGGACCACTGCCAAGCAGGCAATCCTGTAACTGTGCCTATGCAATGAGTTTGTACAACCAAGCATCTTGTTTGCTGGGATAGTTTTAGACAATTTCCAAGTCCAAGCCACGGCAGGACACCAAACAGAATGGCATTCCAGAAGAGGCAGAAATGTACAGCTGGCAATAAGGCCAGCACATACAGCCCAGACTTGGATCTGCTTGAATTTCCCATCAAACAGCACCCTACACTGGACATCTGGGTGGATTATTAATATGAGATGGAACAAAATATATTATAAACAGTAGAATCTGTGCCTCTTTGTCCCCAAAGGATCTTTAACGATTTCATAGCAGCTTTGAGCAAAATGGTAGTATTATGAGCTGACAGTGCAGAACTGGCTTTCATTATATGCTTCTTAGGTCAGTATGCAGAATGTTTTAAGAACCTCTCTTCCATGACAACCCTGAGAAAAGCTCTGCCCACAATACACAATCACACTACAAATCACAACAAATGGTACTTAAAAGTTCAGCTGCTCAGAATCTGTTTTGTAGGTTTCTTTACTCATTTGGACATGCTGTCTTCTTTTTGCTTCATATCAATTTTTTTCCCCATTTTACCATGAAACAAAGTCAATGCAGTAAAAAAGCTTTAGTCTATTTCCTACTTGGGAACTAATCAGACAAAGATAATATGGACGTTTTGGGGTTAGCTCTTCCCTAAACACTTCTTTAAGTTTATAAGAAAGTTTCATATTTTCTACTTTTAAGGGAATTAGTAAATGATATAATATGGATACATCTGCTTCTTTCAGTAACTACATCTCAATTATGTACCTGGCAATTATGAGAAAGAGAAGTTTATCCACATTTTTTTTTATTATTTATTTAGGATATTATTAGGATATTTTCCCCTAATGCAGCCAAAGATACGATGACTCCAGAAGTCTTTGCATATGGAGTTAACACATTGCCTGACAAGTCATCAAACAGAAACAAGTAATAAAGCTCCAAGTGCTTAGTTAAATTTAATTTACAACTAAGCAAAACAGTGTTTATTGGAACAAAAAAGGTCATTAGTGCCTTACTAGGAAGCAATTAAAATAACAGATCAAAGCCATTCATCAAATCACAAAACAGATGCTAAGCTTTACTGTGAGAGATTTAGAAGCAATGGTGTATGTAACAGTGGAAGTCCACAAACTATGCTGCACCTTCTGTGACCATAGAGAAGTTGCTGAAAAACAAGTTTTATCACACGCAAGATTTAACTGTGATTCTCCAGTGCTCCAAATGCACTCATCCTGCTCTGGAAACTGAGAGTGAAGGCAATGAACCAACTGAGATTCGGCTTCTATGTTTTTAAGATGAAAATTACGCCAACTCAAAGAAAATATTTATCATGCTCTTGGCAAACTGTTTCAACCTCAACACCGAATTCTGCCTACTGTCACTAGAAAAGAAGTGAATTGAAAAAAAATCCAAGTTTTCAACAGTTTGAACAAAAACCTGTACTTTACATCTCTCCAGCAATGGACTCAACTGAAACACTTTTACTCTCCTAAACAACAGATATATTTTAATTTGCTCTACAGTTTTAAATAAGTAGTGAAAAATAGCTGCAAATTAAAAGATAAGGCAAGGTTGATATTACAATTCTGATTCTGTTAGAGTATCTTTGTTTCACACAGGAGTTACAATCCATTGTTGAAAATCCCTGCTAATTAATAGATAGTCTCATTTCACAGATTTAGGGAATCTGTCTATAAAGGTCATAAAACCTCCACTTAGAATAATACAGAAGCTCCATATATACAACTATGTCAGACTGTAGCTCAACCACTGTCTTCTTCCCACCAGATTTGTTCAGAAATTACAGTGTCTACCCAAACTGAACTGAGTCAGCAGTAATGCAAAGAACCAGAACTGAGTTACAGTTAAACAGCCCCAACTTGACACAAGTATTGCTGCCCATAAGCCAGTAGTTGTCTTCTATTTAGGGGAAATCACCAGCAAAATGCCCTGATTCAGCTCAAGTTCAGCTCAGGTCCGGTGAACAAATCTATTTGAAGAAGTGTTTGAATGGCCAAGTCACTGACAGGCATGCCAGGAGACTTGGTTCATACAAAGCCTTTTAGGATTTATTTTCCAGCACTGACAATCTCTGGATTCTTCCATTTTTCAGTGTATCCTAGACCCCACTACCCTGAATAAGACAGCCGACTGCCTGAGAGGAGATAGAGACCTCAAACAAGCAGTGTTTACATGGGGGTGGGGGTGGGGGAGGATATTTTCTCTTAGTTGCTGGGGTGATCAGCAGCCAGGCTAAAGCAAGTTACTTGATTGTTCCTGTATTTATCATGCAAAGTATAAATATTACTACTGGTCATAAGGTTACGAGATAGCAGCTGTTATTTCTACCCTCAGGGCAGCTCCTCTGTACCAACAGCTAGCTCAAGATCCTCCTAGTGAAGATTCCCTGCTGTTTCTCACAAATTTTGAAAATCGAATTGGGAATTTGCTGAAGAATGCCCTTAAGCACATCAAGTGGGGATTCTTATTAACAAATATCAAAGGAAAACTCCATATGGTCTGCAAGCTTACTTACTGACTAAGAGAAAAGAGTAGAAGCTACCAAATTCCTAACATTACTACTATTTCATCTCAATTTTCTCTGAGAAAACTTCATCCATATTCTAACCCTGCAAGGAATGAGATTAACCAACAGGGCTACACACACAAGACACTTCAGTATAATAGAAGGACACCTGACCGGGTATCAGATATCTGTGGGAATTAGCTTGGGCATCAAAAGTAGTCTAAACATGACAGTGTAAGTTCCACGCAAGTTAATGTATTCTATTTCTTAAAGAAATCAATTAGACTATGCTAAGCTGAGTGCTGTCACAGGCAGACTGCTTCTGGTATCCAGCCTGACTTGTTTAAAATTAACTTGGGTATCCCTATACCAAATTGTGCTGTGCAGCAAGATGATCAGATAATATAGTTGGACTGTTATCAGTGTAATGAGAGATTTAACTTTTACATCACAGGTTCTCAGTAACCTCATTAATAATAGTCACAGTTTTTTAATTTAATTTTGTAGCACTAGGAATTACTTTTGGTCTGCATTAATGTAATCCAAAGGCAGCAGATATCATTACCTCTGTATCTTGTTACCCGTGGAAAGAGAACACGATACAACAGAAGAAATGCTTTGCAATAACCTAACTTGGGTAATGATCCACTTGATTGAAAGTCAGTGGTGAAGAAAAATGCTGGGGAAATATTGAGCCACATGACTGTTTTGCATGGGCCTTGGTTTTGACAATGAACGCCAGCATTTGATTCCCAAAGGAATTTATCCTAATAGAATCATAGAATCACAGAATAGTTAGGGTTGGAAAGGACCTTATATCATAGTTCCAACCCCCCTGCCGTAAGCAGGGACATCTCACACTAAACCATGTCACCCAAGGCTAGGTCTAACCTGGCCTTGAACACCACCAGCGATGGAGCATTCATATCTTCCCTGGGCAACCCATTCCAGTGCCTCACAACCCCCACAGTAAAAAATTTCTTCCTCAGATCCAATCTAAACTTCCCCTCTTTAAGTTTGAACTCGTTACCCCTTGTCCTCTCACTATAGTCCCTCATGAAGAGACCCTCCCCAGAATCCCTATAGGCCCCCTTCAGATACTGGAAGGCTGCTAGGAGGTCTCCACACAGCCTTCTCTTCTCCAGGCTGAACAGCCCCAACTTTCTCTGCCTGTCTTCAGACAGGAGGTGCTCCAATCCCCTGATCATCCTCGTGGCCCTTCTCTGCACTTGTTCCAACAGTTCCATGTCCATTTTATGTTGGGGACACCAGAACTGCACACAATGCTCCAAGTGAGGTCTCACAAGAGCAGAGTAGAGGGGCAGGATCACCTCTTTCAACCTGCTGGTGACGCTCCTTTTGATGCAGCACAGGATACAGTTGGTTTCTGGGCTGCAAGAGCACACTGCCGCTCATGTTCATTTTCTCACTGACCAACACCCCCAAGTCCTCCTCAGGGCTGCTCTGAATCTCTTCTCTCCCCATCCTGGAGCTGTGCCTGGGATTGCTCCCACCCAGGTGCAGGACCTTGCACTTGGCATGATTAAACTTCATCAGGTTGGCATCAGCCCACCTCACAAGTGTGTCCAGGTCCCTCTGGATGGCATTCCTTCCCTCCAACATATCAACCGAGCCACACAGCTTGGTGTCATCAGCAAACTTGCTGAGGGCACACTCAACCCCACTGTCCATGTCACTGACAAAGATGTTGAACAAGACTGGTCCCACCACCAATCCCTGAGGGACACCACTCGTTACTACTTCTTAAGCTTTTTGTTCACCCCATGTGTTTTCTATACAGTATTTGGCAGATTTTCATATGTATCTTGTAACCAGAAGACTCAATGAATGGTAGTAAAAGATGGGTTAAGAACACAAGTTTGTGTTGTTCTTTTAGAAGTGTTACCAGATTTGCTTCTTCTTAAGGATTTTGGTGTTTTCTGCCTGCATCTGAAGCTTTCAAATTATTTTGTTCTATCTGTGGGAGCTCAGTCCTTTTGCTTATTGACTGTCACCTTATATTTCAGTCCACTGATTGACAGAGCAACTAGAATGCAGAAGCAGAAAAATGCAGGGCCTCCAGACAGACCATTGCTGCTCCTACAAGTAACTGGCTTACTGGTTGCAGTGCCAGTTGCTGATCAGAAAATGTAAAACTAGCCAAGCATTAACAGAAACAATGTAAAGACAGGTGCACTGTTTCTTTGCATGAAAGGTTTGTTATATTGGCTTTCTATGTTTAAATTTTCTTGTGTTTCTCTCTGAAGGCAGACTGTGGAAAGGATGAATGAAAAAAAAAAAAAGGAGGGGGAGGGAAAAGAAAGGTATTTTAAGAGCTGTGCAGATTTGTTTTTCTATCACCAAGCTAACCTTCACCACTCCTTAAGCTTTAGGGATTCTATATGTAAATTTATTCCATAACATAACATTTCACTTGTTCCTGAATGAGTGACACTCCTGAAGAATCCAGATGCACTACTTACAAGTTAGCATTTTACTGCTAATACATTCTGCCACCCTTTACCTTCTAGCTTTACAGTACTCTAATTACAGTCCGCAGGCCATCAGTGGTCTTCTGCCACTGCAGCTGGAGGTCAGATTCCAGCAACCTCTAACTATTAAGACCTCCTGCTGAGTTACTAGTTATTAACGTAATGCAATTTTAGTATAGAAATAGCAGAGAACTAACAGAAAGAATAACTTTCAAGGAGAGAAGACTTCCCTCACTCAAATGCATCTTCTTTAATAGCGGTTCTTGGATTTGTATGTTCCTGCTTCCTCTTAATTAAAAAAAAGAAATCTGTAGCGCTTCATTGTGAACAGAAATTCTCAATAAATAAACAAAACAAAACAGTAGATGCAGAAACAGTGCTTTAGTTTTCTGAGAAAAATACATCTTTCTACAGATTGATAGTAAGAAGACATCAGTGCAAAGATTTCTCAATAGTTCTATTTTATCCTTTTAAAAGTTAAAATAGGCAGTGACCTTGGTGTTAATAAAACGTTCTGCTTATGGATATTTGATATGTAGAGTGAAGAACAAAAGGAACCAGGAGCTAAGGGCATTTTATTAGACAGAAAAAAACAGCTCAAGGTTATTACTACAGTAGCATTTCTGACTTCACTCTATCAAAGTCCACAGAAGGTAAAAGCATAAAAATGGCATACAGGAAATTGAGTTTGTTGAATAAGTTGCTGGTAAATAAGTCGTTGGTAAGAACCCTGTTACTGAACAAACTTTACAACTGAGTTGGCTTGGAATTTTCTAATGAAATGTTGCTGGGTTTCCCATCATGGGATATCCATTAATCAAACCTGAAAGCATACACAGTTACTTTTAAGAAATTGCCACAATAAAAAGTTTTGGGACAGGCTGCCCCATTTCATCATTTCCACAATGAAAAGATGGGGTTTGCAGTTGAGAAGAACTTTTTGTTTAAAAGTAAGTATTTTTTAAATTAAAAATTAATTACATGTAAAATGATCAAATCATATGTAAAAAAGTTTTAATATGTGAAAAAAAAATAAGGAAGAAAGTTCTAAAGGAAAACAAAATATTCCAAAGACATTAATCAAGGTTTGGGATTGACATGCTGCTCATCTCACTTCTAAAATTATCTGGGATTGGCAAGGGTAACATAACATGGCCATGCTCTAGGAGCTTCTGGGTCAGTCACAATGTAAGGCATTGTAATTTTTTACCAGAACTTTCTACTCACAATACTTTATCCTTTACATCAAATTCCCATTCTATACCCTCAACTCCAGTCCAATAACATATTCTCTGTCAATCAGTTTTACAGAGACACTGCAAAGGAGCTCATCGTGCTTAACATCTAATCTAATCCTTTGTAAGATTATCTTAAATATTTGTATACCAATGTAAATTCAATCCTTGAGCCACAGCTGTTGTGAGAAACTCCTGTCTTTGTCACTGCCTTTGGCAAACTGACATGTCCTTACCATGGTAGAATTTACTTTTACCCAAGTTCACTTTCAAGAAAAAGAACCATTTATATAAATTCACGCAACATCTTTGTAGCAGAATTCTTAGCAGCTCTTGATTAAAAGCTGCCTTTCTTCTGAAAGCTGCACATACTCTTCCTTCTACTAAACGATGCATTTACTTCTTGTTCACTTACAGTGCACATGCTTTAGTTAGTGTCTTTGACCACAGGAGGATCACACAGAAGCTCAGCTGAAGGCACTCAGGCTGCTTCCTCCATAGTCACTGTATGTCAATTCTTATAGACAAAAGATTAAAACCTTCACTGCAATTTGTATGAATTCACAGCATGTGTTGCTTTGCTGTGCTACGCTCAAGTTGCAATACTAAATTACTTGCTTTAGTTAACTATACATTCATCAAAACCACCAGTTTAGCTGCAGTATCACAGAGCTTGCCATGATTTCATACATCCCTGAGGCACACAGAGGTGTCTCCTCAGGACTGTAACACAGTTCTGCTGCTTGTAGTGAATACCATGCTCTCTTATCTTTTATTACGACACTACATGGAGTGCCACGTACTGCAGCACAGCGTGGCGTCACTGCTGGGTTTGTCCAAAAATCTGTCACAATTAAGGTGTAGCTCTGAAGCCTCAAGTGTCTAAGATGTCTTACCAGGGAGCGAGAGCCCAAGTGTCTGCTTCTTATAGAAAAGCCCACTGAATCACACTTTTGGAAGAGAAGGAAAAGAGTTTTTAAAATTTCTATCTGAATTTCATATTTAAAGTAAGAAAATACCTATTTTGGGGCCTTTACTAAAACCTATACTAGTATCTTTGTGATGACCTAATTCTTCAAACAATTTGAACTTGTCTCCATCAGGAGGGTTTAAAATGCAAATTTGGTTCAGCATTTAGCCAAAAGAACCATTTACATATTGAGTATGAAAAGCTGAAAAATGGAAGTTCAAATCACTTGAAATAATAGCGCTTTTCATAAGACTGCTGCTTATCCACATCCCTTTAAACTACAGTTATATCAAATACTGACCATCTAGACCTTTATGAAAATTATATACAGACTGCTCATTCTAAAATTTTTCCTTATTATACAACAATATATATTGTAACATTGAGGAAGAGTTGAATGCTGTAAGTGAAAAGTATCTTGAGACTGAAATTCAAATGACAGTGGAATGTACTGTGGTTGGAAACACTTTTTAAATCTGAAGATCTATGAAATCAGATCCACGATAACTGCTAAGAGTTAAGAATATTGTATTAAATGGCACAGAATCCACAGTCAAGGAAAAATTAATCAATCTTAGGCAAAAAAGACTTGGAGGGAAAGTAAAAGCACATGTAAAAATAAATAATGAAAGCAAAAAAGGGAACATTGATAGCAATTAATATAAATTAAGAGTTAGGAGATTGCTAGAATGCTTGAGACTAACATCAATGAGAAATCAATGGCCAACACAATTAAGGACAATAAGGATTTTTCAAAGTACATTAGCAACAAAATGCATACTAACAGCAGTATTACTACAGTAATAGATTAATATAGTCAAATGGTCATTATATTCAAGCAACATGGAAAGGCACACAAACTAGCTTCATCCTGATTTTGAGAAAATTCCAATAGGAGTCAACACTGTCAAGAAAATATACTCCAGACCAAAAGTGATTTAAAGAAGTAATACTGAGTAGCCACCATGCTAAGACTGCTTTCTTAGATGAACACAGATAGAAAAGTGTGATCCAAGAGCTGGGTAAAAGTTTATTTTGTTGTTGTTAGCTCAGGAAATTCAGGGAATTTTCCAGAGAAAATGATGACAATTAATACTGCACCTGTATCTTAAAAAGTCAATTGGTATGGTCTAAATGAGTGAGTGGATATGATCTCTGTCACAGCCACAAGTAATTCTAGAGCTGCTTGTGTGTCACTTAATAAAGATTTAGAAAACTTCAGTGGAAGATTCAGGATTTATTAACTGATAGCTGTCAAAATATAATTGCAAGTGGAGAATCCTCACTGTACATGTGCTCTGACTTGAGTTCCTACAGAGGCCAAATTTGAGACAAATCATTATTTAACATTTTTACCAGTCTTCTGTAGGAAAACACAGAATCTTCACTTATAAAGTTGAGATGCAAAGAGGATTTTTGGCACAAGTTAGCAATGAAGAGAACAGCTCATTGATACAGAGCAGGTCATTCTAGGGAATGGAGCACAAATTATATTAATTTCAATATGGCCAAACACAGAGCAATAACTCTAGGGAAAAAAAACCATAGGACACCTCTGCCTACTTCTGTTGAGCAGACAGAATTATTACACATCTACGGCTGAAAGCTGAGAGGCAAATTCCAAATCAAAATAAAGTGCAGATTTCAGCTGTAAGCTAAAAGGAAATAGGGTAGCTGTCTTCCACCAGTGGTGGTGGATTCTCCATTGCTAGAACTAGTCAAATCACAGCTGGACTCTTTGCTTTAAGGCACAGAGTTTATTCACAAAGAAAATTAATTTAGGAAACATTTATGCTGTGCTGTCACCTTTCATATAATCCTCTTCCAAATACAAGGTGCAGTCAGGAGCAGAAACACTTCTTGCCACTCCTGGGCACACAGCCAATTCAATGGTCTTGATGGGATATAAATGGTGTGGAGCTCACAGCACTGGGCAGCATTTCCACTGCCAGTTTTATTTATAGTCTTGCCACATTCATTAAAGAAAGTCAGAGAACATCTCTGGCACAAGCAACAGGGACAGAAAAACTAAATGTTAGCCAACGTTACACTGAAAGCTTCTTTTCAAACTCTTGCAACACTGTATATGGTACTGCTAGTCAAGAGCAAAATTCTGCCATCTCTACTCTCTCTTCCCTGAAACCAGGGCTCCCGATAAAATGTGTCTAAAGACAAATGAGCGCCAGTAGTTTATGCGCAGTCACCCAGAACTGATGCAGGCCGCATCAGCGTACAGGAAGGGCAGACAGATGTGAGTAAGGATTGCTGCAGATTCAGGACCAATGTGTGCAAGGAACAAGAATTAGAATGCAGACATCTACTTTCATGCTCACAGGGCTTTTCAGTGCAGTTTTATGTCTCTTGCCCTTGGAAATTCATATGACTTATAAGCTGTTTAGTAGAAAACACCTAACATATTAAGATCTGGATCATGAAACATTCATTAGAGACGAGTGAGAAATTAACAACTTTGTGCATGGCAGGACAGTAGCTGCCCTTTTCCACGGCACAATAGGCACAGGAGTTTTTGCTCTGCAAGCAGCTTTGAAAAGTAGAAACTAAGATCCACTCCACTGTAATGCTTACCTGTATTCTGAGGTACACAACTGGGAAGTTTATAAACTGACTGAGGAAGACAAATTTGTGTTTGCTTTACAAGGAGGTAAATACTATTCAGTGAAAGTCAGCCTTCAGGGTAAAAACACTCTAGTGACATGCATTTTAGACCTGTTAATCTCAGTGCATTCTGAAGACAATCAGCAGCTTATGGAATCTGTGTTCTGTGTTTTACAAGAGTCATCTGATAAGCTTCTTAATTCTGATTTTCTGAGCCATCACTGAGCCATTCACCATTCAAACTCTGTTTAACACTTTGACATTAGACTGTGACTATGGGTACGTGCCAATCAAAATTACAACACAGAAATCGATAAACCACAAGCACAAAATACTGGGAAACCTTATTACTGTAATTATTGTTATAATTGTTTTAACAGATGTTAAAAAAGAAAAACACAGTAAGAGCTGGAAAAATAATAAAGGGATTAGATTTCTCAACCATATTCATAAGCCTTACATAACGAGCAGAAGCAACAGAGGATATAAAAAAAGATAGAAGAAACATCCTAAATCCTTACTGAAAAAGGCCAGAAAAGAATCATCATGATACATCTTATTTATTCCTGACACTAAACTTTCATCCACCTTGAATTCTGCTTGACCTCCTTAAAATGTATGTCATTGCTATCACTACATATAGTAGACTTTGGTCAACTGAAGAAAAGTGGAAATAGCCAGGAAAAAGGCTTTTTCAAGCATTCTCCTCTCTCAAACAAGCATGAAGGACTGTTCAAATCTACTGTACCATCCTCACTGGCTATGGTAACAAAACATTTAATTCCCCACAGTTGTCAAACATGTTTAAGATGCATGAAAGCAACAAATGTTAAAAATATAAGTTCTTTACCAACAAAAGGAGAAGCTCAGCTGTGAAGACCTTTGAAGGAAATGCTGCACCTCAGTGCCAGTATCTTTGATCTGCGATTGGTACCTCTAACAGAGGTACACTTGACACTTTAAATATAGATGAGATAGTTGCTGAGCTGCCATTAAAACCCAAGGCTTCACTTTCTAGTGAAAGAAAGACACAAGCTTCAAAGACCCAGTAGGGGTCTTGATCTCAAAGAGCCTCTAAAGAAGCTGAAAGTAAAACAAACTAAGGATCACCTCATCTTGATTTGATATGGTATAACACCAGTTGTTATACACAATTGTTTGGAAGTATTATAAAGTGTGAAGCCTCTTTTGTAGTTACCATTCTTCTGCCTAGGGTGCTGGAAAACAAAATCATCCTCTTTATATCAAGAAAGTACATATTAACAGGTAGTATAACTTTGAAGGGCTTTGTTCTTTTGGTTGCGTGGATAACTGACTGACGTTTTACTATTTTTGGGACACATGAAAAATGCTCTGGCAGATTAAAGTCCAGCGATCTTTATGTCTAAGTCAGTCAGTAAAAGGTGAAATTTCAGAGTCATATGCATCGGCACACTCCATGTAGATGAAGTAAAAATGAGCATCAGAGGGCAATAGAGCATTCAGTAGAGTTTTCTGGCCTATTCCACTATGATTTCATTCAAATGCCCATCCAAGCTTCGTTATTATTATCATTGTACCTATCAGGAAAGGTATGCTACCTATGGAAATACTATCTAAGATAATGAATGGAAGTTAAGCTACCAGCTAACTTTTTGCCACATGAAAGCAGTTACCTTAATAGGTAAAGAACACACACAGAGGAACTCTGGACTTTCGGTCTTAACTGTGTTACAGTCTGTAAGTCTACTGAAAGAAATTAGGCATGAAACACTATCCAAAAACTTAGTGCACCTAGACTTACAGTGCTCTCTTGGGAAACTGAAGTGCAAGTAGATGTTTCATTGTATTTAGCATTCTGATCAAGTGAGCAGTAAGAAGAGTGAATTTGTGGCCATTATCCCTGTATGTCAGGTGCGCAAGGAAGAACGAGAAAAAGCAGCTTATTTCTCCATAGATTAAGGGGAAATACAGGTGAACTGCAACTCTGCTTCATGAGAGCATTGTAAGGTGCTCATTCAACCCTGTATGCTCTTCTTAAAGAAGTGAATAGAGAACAAATCTCTTCTAATATAAAAGACCAAGCTGCAATCATAAAATGCATCTTTCTAATTTTTAAGTTAGTTACAAAAAGGAAAAATTAAAAAATAACCATTTCAAAGACATTTGAAAGTTCGTGAAATGCTTCTTCAAGCACCACAAAGTACATTTGGCCAGGAGACCATGACATTTTCCACAGTGAGAAAAGGCAGTAGAAAAGTCATATTACTTCCTGTTTAATTTCACATATTGCTTTTTCTTTTTCTTCTCAATTTAAAAAAGGGTTGAAAAAAAATCAGAGCACTGACATCCAGTAAACTTAGAGACTCAACACTTCACTTTTTACCATAATGCTAGGAAAGACTTATGGAATAAGTTCTGAAAATAAGATATATCCAAGCAATCAGAGATGGTATTCCAATGTACCCACCTGCAAGCTCAGATACTGTACGTGCTCCTGCAGCAGCAATTTGCCTAAGTGTTTACGCATAGAACTAAGCATACATTGTAGTTATGTTAAGACACTAGATCATAAAATAAAAACACCAGCTTCAAAATTAGAGGATAAAAGTAAGATAATGAAATCTTTTGGACTGACATTAAATTAGAAGTCAACTGAGTTAAAAAAAAAAAAAAAAAAGAGTTCAATTAATAATTTACTTGATGATAAAATGAAGATTAAAAATTATTTAAAATTATACCAAAGAAGAGACAATATTATCTGCATTTGATATCAGAGTGCTATGAGCAGTTACCTGAAAGAGCCACTTTAGTTAATTTTCTCTGTAGAATAGCAGAAAAATATGGATGTAGTACAGTAAGAGCAATATATTATGAATCCTTGTACATTCAGAAGTGAAACTTGCTATTCTGTTTTCATATCCATTTTACCCTAAAAGCTTTTTCTTTAAAGCAATTGCAATTTGTGTGAGAGCATATCTGCATTTATAAATGGAAACACAGGTATGTGTTATTTTACAAAGCAGTCAAGAAACACTACATATGTTTTCTTTACAGTATAAACCAGCTGCATTTTACCCTGAGTCACACCCTGAGAATGGCTACTCACACTGAAAGTCACACCAGGGGCATCCTGGGATTTTTGAAAGGGCATTCATATCATGCAATTAGCTTTTCAATTCCAATTGCACTAATAAAACCAAGAGCAAACAAGTGGGCAAAACTCACTTTTAATGTGCTAATCTTAAGAGCTTATCTTATTCCAACAGAAGACCATGAATTTTGGTAAAGATTTAGAGGTTTTTAAGAGATCGCTCCTCTACACTGGAAAACCAACTTCATTAACTCTGCTTAGCAGAGAATTAAAAAGTGGATCCCACGAAATGGATATCAGCCATTAGGTGAATATTAGACAATATGTGCTCAGCAGTACTCCGATCTAATAGCTGCCCCAGCTGAATCAGTACAATGCTTTCTTTTCACTGTGTTATCTCTTTAGTAATATTACATTATTATGCCCAGATCATCAAATAGTAGAAACTGGCAGAGCACTATTGATTTCAGGAGAGCTATACTAACTTTCACCAGCTGAGATTCTGGCCTTCTTAACATAAGTGCATTATAAACTTAAAACCACAGCTAGAATTGTATTGATCAGCTACATATACAAAATACCAGAGCAAAAGCAACTATATCAAGAAGTACATATGATGAGGCTTCCACTGAAGAACAGACAAAGCATCTGAGGAATCTGTTGTTTTAAATACAGGGGACATAGTTTGAATGGCTGGACGTTGTTTCAGATTGCTCAAAAAGATTATCCTCAAACAGAAAGACAGATGCAATTCAAAGTCAGAGCCACCTGCAGCAACAAATTACGAAGCAAGGAGCAAGCACCACTGAAGTAGTACATTCAAACAACTAAAACTATCTGAATACCTTTCAAATACAGAGAATAAGCAGCAATTCTGTTGATACAGAACAATTTAAATATAGACATTCAAAAGAAAAGTTGCAAATCCATTTTTTTTTTAAATAAAGGTGCATACAGTGTAATTTCAGAAGATTTCTCCATTTCCATACTAATTCTGAGTGATTTGGTAGATCCCAAATGGTTGTGATGCCATTTAGAGTGTATAGAGCACTCAAACTCTTACTGACATAAGTAACATTGTTCAGCTTTCTATGTCCCGGATTCTAGTGTCTTTGCCTACACTAACACTTGATTTTGAAGGAATTTCTTTGGCACCCTAAACCTAGGACTTACATACATCAGTACATTAATGCACAAATTCCTATCACTACTGTTGTGGCTTTAAAGTATAAATAAACTTTGTGAGGCTGGTGGATGCATTTCTATGGATTTCTAAAAAGAATGACTTGTCATGAAATGTTTCACTCCTTTCCTCACCACAGGGTTTGTTAAACAATACTATTTACTGGCTATACATGAGATTGAGATTTTGATATCACAATATGATTGCTGTTTTGAAACTGTGCTATATACCACAAATACCAGTGCTTATTTAAAAGTCCTACGTATAATTTTGGGCTTCCAATCTTGTATCAGTAAAATCGGACTCACATTTTCCTAGGTCACAGGAGCATCCTTTCAGCTGTTAGCAACCCCTTTAGTACAAATAAAAAAGCAGGACACATTTTGTATAACTGTTAATCACACATGCCTAGAGCATCATGTGTGGCAAGAGGCCGAAAGATGGATCAGAATAGCAAGAGCCAGCCCAGCAGAAGCGTGGTCAGAGCCTTTCAAGATTTGTTTAAAATTATACATAAAATTGTACTGGGGACATTAAATCCCTCCAGTTTTTTCATTCAAACTATAATTTGGAAGCACAGAGCACACATGCATATTGAAACAAGGGGGCTTACAAAATTACAAAATGAAAATATAAACCTTTAGAAATCAATTTTAAGTAATGTTGAGTTTGATGGCTTTGTAACAGGAGTAATGGAAAATTACTGAGATGCAGCTAGAGAACATGCTGAGAATCCTTGTAGAAGACAAACTGCTGTAGTTGACATAGTTTAGGCCTTTATGGCCTTAGTACAAAATGAGTGTAAGAAAAACAGGCTACAAGAACAGGACATAAAGGTAGGGAGTATCTGGA
>JASSUY010050634.1:0-36885 GCA_032466535.1 Forpus xanthops | reverse complement strand
GTGCCTCACCACCCTTACAGTAAAGAATTTCTTCCTCACATCCAATCTAAACTTCTCCTGTTCAAGTTTGAACCCATGTCCTTTAGATGTTGAGGACACCAGAACTGTGCACAGTACTTCAAGTGAGGTCTCATGGGAGCAGAGTTAGAGGGGCAGGATCACCTCCCTCAATCTTGCTGATCACACGCCTTTTGATGCAGCCCAGGACACAATTGGCTTTCTGGGCTGCAAGAGCACACTGCCAGCTCATGTTCATTTTCTCATTGACCAACACCCCAAAGTCCTTCTCCTCAGGGTTGCTCTGAATCTCCTGTCTGTCCGACCTGCAGCTGTGCCTGGGATTGCTCTGACCCAGGTGGAGGACCCTGGTTAAACTCCATCAGGTTGGCATCAGCCCATCTGACAAGCGTGTCAAGGTCCCTCTGGATGGCATTCCTTCCCTCCAACATATCAAGCAAGCCACAGAGCTTGGTGTCATCAGCAAACTCGCTGAGGGTGCACTCAATCGCACTGTTCATGTCATTGACAAAGATGTTGAACAAGACCGGTCCCAGCACCGATCCCTGAGGTACACCACTTGTTACCGATCTCCAGCTGCACATTGAGCCGTTGAGCGCAACTCTTTGCATGCGGCCATCCAGCCAGTTCTTTTTCCACCAAGTGGATATCCACCAAGTGGACACCTATCAAATTGATGTGTCTCCAACTTAGAGACAAGAATGTTATGTGAAGCAGTGTTAAATGCTTTGCACAAGTCCATGTAGATGACATCAACTGCTCTACCCCTGTCTATCAGTTCTGCAACCCCATCATAGAAGGCTACCAAATTGGTCAGGCAGGATTTCTCCCTAGTGAAGCCATGCTGGCTGTCACCAAGAACCTTGCTGTTTTTCATGTGCCTCAGCATGTCTTCCTGAACAATCTGCTCCAAGATTTTGCCAGGCACAGAGGTGAGGCTGACTGCTCTGTAGTTCCTCGGCTCATCCATTTTTCCCTTCTTGAACATGGGGTTATATTTCCCTTTTTCCAGTCATCTGGAACTTCTGACTGCCATGAGTTTTCATATATGATGGACAGTGGCTTATCAACTTTATCTGCCAGCTCCTTCAGGACCCACAGATAGATTTCATCAGGTCCCATGGACGTGTATATGTTCAGGTTCCTAAGGTGGTCTCAAACCAGATCCTCTCCTACAGTGGGCCCAAGGTCTTCGTTCTCACTGTCCCTGCATCTGCCTTCCAAGACTTGGGTGGTATGGTCAGAACTTTTTCCAGTGAAGACTGAGGCAAAGAAGTCATTAAGAACCTCAGCTTTCTCCAAGTCCAGGGTAGCCAGTTCTCCCAATAGCTTCTGAAGAGGGCCCACCTTGTCCCTAGCCTGTCTTTTATTTGCAATGTGCCTATAGAATCCCTTCCTGTTACCCTCAACAGCCCTAGCCAAGTTTAATTCTAAGTGGGCCTTAGCTTTCCTAACCTGGTCCCTAGCTTCCTGGACAACATCCCTGTATTCTTCCCAGGCCACCTGTCCTTGCTTCCACTTTTTGTAAGTCTCTTATCTTTTAATACTATGCTAGAGATCTCACAAATTTAAAGACCTTTTTTGTCAGTGCAGTAGTGGTCAGATAAGAATTGAAAAGCAGACATTTACAGACAACACTTCTTAAAGTAGCAATTTTATTTTAAAAGTGTTCATTTTCTTATTTCCAAACAAATAATTGAGTAAGTCAGCATACATTGAAGTGCTGTTAGCTAATAATGTGTTTCTCAACTGAAGTGGAACTGAGGGCTGATTAAAAAAAAGACCCAAAAAGGCATAAAGCCCCACTGCGTCAAAACCATGCAATTGAAAATGTCACTAGAAATCTGGCAAGCCAAGGGCTATTGTGTTACTCCACTCTTAATATTGTACAAAATGAAACTGCACTTATGTAATAACAAGCTGCACTGGCTGCTACATATGAGACCTTCAGAACGTCTGTGTGGGGCATTGCTCCATCTCAAGATGGAGGAATTCCTGCCTGCCAAACAAAACTGGCAAGAAAGTTGGGAATTGCCCTGATTATGCTAATGAAGCAACGTTTCAGTCTTCCTTGGAGGAACAGATTTAGATTTTCTTGTATATTGTTTAAATGTGATACTGGATGCATAAATAGCATGTCAGCTATTCAGTGAGAAAGGCCTGGTTTATTGTGAACTCAGCTCAAGCAAACATAAAATTATTTGACATGTAATATAGGAACTTGTGTTACATAAATACAAACATTTTTCTCAGGTGACTATTTATGGACATTGGGCTAAGTTATAAGACTGGTATTTCTTTGATAAAACAGAAGATTTTAAAGCATGGGTGACAAAGCTTTTTCTGATTGGCCCTGACGACTGTGGCAGGTAATACTGCTGCTTTTCTACATACATCACTGTAAAATTAAATTGAAACTGAAAATAAATGCTGGTTATTGTTACATAGTGGCAAGGATACTTATTAATCTCCAGTGACAACAAAGAAAACCCCATATTTTCTTAATCTCATTCACAGTTGCAAATTGAGAAAGAACAATGAAAGCCTCTGTGTTGTTCTGCAGCAAGATGTGGTCTGTGTTATATACACATTTATATGAATAGCTGTGTTTATTTTCATTAAATTTGTTTGTGGTCCTTTCTGTACTTAGTTATCTGAATAAACAACAACATTTACTCTGCTGTTTGCATGTATTTTTCTGTTCCCCTTTTGTTTCTGCTGTCTCTTGTACCTGTGTAATCTCTTTTGCAATGAACGTAAAGAAGCTTCATTGCGAACAAAATTTAATTGTTGTTTTCAGTTGTGAAAATGTACCCTTCTCAGAGTGTAATTGCAATTGCAAGTTTGACATTGTGCTGCATGTTCCGGAAGTGAAACTGTTTTATTTCATGCCAAAGAGATTCTAATAACATGTTGTGGTAGAATTGTTATGGAATAATAATATGAAATGTAGCAAAATTTTACCAGAGAACAAAATGCAGATCCAAGTAGGCAAAACGTGGTTATTTTCTCCTGTAGCTAGAAATGCTTTTTCTGTTACAAAATTGGAGTGAAACATTTCAGGAAATGGGAAGACATTTTAGGTGTATTTCATGAATAGCATTTTTTTCAGAACTGATTGTGACATCATGTATTTGACTTTTGTACCATGCACTGAAGATACAAAATTTTATGGTTTTGCCATACTGGTTTGAGATTACTGTGTTCCATAAATGCTTGCCAGCAAGCCCATAGCTGAGACTCAGTAATTGATATTGTGAACAACTGTCATCAAAACACACTCACGTAATGAGTTACTTCACCTCAGTTGAGAAGCCAGAAACAAAATTCTAAGATGTGTTAATGAATCTGTCAGAGGCAGTAATATCATACGTACAGTGGTTTGCTTCACAAGTGCTGACTGCATGATATGTGTACTCATTGTCTAGTATCTTAGCAGAAAATGTAACAGGTCTGGCTATGAGCACTTTGCATGTAAAAACTGCATTACTTGTCTTTTGTTTTTTTTTAGTTCTCAGTCATTTCTTGGCTGAACACAGTAATTAGTTTAAAAACCAGTAATAAGAAAAGAAAGAGAGGAAGGTCTTAAGAGGTTTCTTGCCTCAGAAGTCAAACTATGCTGTTATGTTGTAGATGGCTAGTTTTTGATATGTTTTGAGCCACAATGCTGATATTTTATATAAGGAGTGTAATAATTGGTCATTAATTAATATGTATTTTGAAAGGTAATGCTGAATTATAAGTTATCATCTTCATTACTCCATGTCATCTATCTATCTATCTATAGAGCATTCATATTTTGGAGCGGAAAGCTTCTTCAGGAAGCACAGACCCTTCTTTAAGCAAGCAGTTCCTTGAAAGTGACCCTGTCTCTCTATCCAAGGTAAGCAAATAAATAGGTTGTAATTTAGGTGACGAGTTTTCCTCTGTACTTTGACTAACAGCTTTTTTGTATGATTCTACCATTAAGCATATTGTGAGCCTGCCCTACAGCTTCCTGTTCCCCAGCTGAGGTGTCAGAGGTGTTAGCAATCTTTAGTAGATGTTAAATCAACAAAATTAAGGATTTTGATGGTGGTGATGGTCTAGGGCTTTTTGTCCATGGCTGGCCCCCAGGGACAAGTTAGAATTTCAAAGTATGGGGCTAATAGGGACTTTGAGAAATGATCCAGTCTAATCCTCTTATTAAGGTAGACCAAACCATATCCAAACCCCAAAGTGCTGCTAAGCAATAATGATATTAATTTTAAAAATATGTCTTAATGACATTCCTTGTGAGTAGTTTCTTAAAATTTGATATTTAAAATCTCTTGTTGAGACTTCTTTCCTGAGGAAGGGAAATAGATAGTACTGTAGGGCTAAACCAATGAATTCCCTGAAAGTTGCAGCCTTGTCTATGCTTTGCAGTCAATTTCTTCCAGGCTGAATTCCTCAGTTTTAGAATAATTGATTCTAAATAAGTCTAATACCATATAAAGAAGGCTTCATTTTAAGATCCTTCTTATGAAAAAGTTAGATTGTTGCTGAAAGAGCAAGGATACTGTGAGGGAATGTTTGATGGAAAAGAAAAATCTGAAATTAAATGTCTGTAATCTCTGAAGCAGAACTGGTAAACAAATTCAGAAGGAAACATTCTCTTCATCCAGGGAAAATGAAATGGTTCATTCTGTTTTATTTGGAAAAGAAATACTTTGCAGTCAAAATGACTAGGTTCAGAAACCTGTTGGTAGAGGCTCCCTTACTCCCAAAAGCTGGGTTATATGGAGATTCAGGGACTGTAAATTGTGCTTAGGTTCCCCTGGCCCTGCTGCTTTGCACAGAGCTTATTCTCAGGTAATACGTAGGGAATTGCAGAAGCCCTAAATTACTGATGTTGTACTTGAGAGTCAGCATTGGATGAAGACTCTTCAAGCATACTGCTTCCACTCTGGTTTTCTCCCATTTCTGTCCTTGCGTAGTATCTTTTGTATTGGGCATATCTCATCGCAGCAAACCTGTGGGATGTGGCAGAGTCAGGATTGTTAGGGTGGTTTAAAGAACAGCTTGTACCACTGGTGCAGCAGGAGACAGGTCTCCACATTGCAGTGAATAATTGCTCATTTTGTCCCTCTGTATCAGAGCCTTTTGTTTAAATGAATAGCTATGTGAGACTGTGATTTCTAGTTGAGGAGTAATCAATACTGGTGTTATCTCATAGATAAAAGACTTATGCCTGCAGCTGATCTTCTAAAAGAGAAATCAATATGCTGAAGAATCAGTTGGCAGAGTTGCAGAGAGAGATTCTCTGCTCACCCCAGGGGACTCATAGTTTAATTTGCACCTCTCAAGTGTCAAGTGCTTCTTTGTAGGGAAAAAATAATACATATGTGCTTTCCTCTACAGTAGTTGAAATAGAACATCCAAGCAAACAACAATGAAGTAAAAAAGGTAATTTTTTGAGCATGGCATTTAGAGGCACTTTGACAGTTCTGGTTTATAGTGTGCAGGGAAAGTGAAACTGAATAAATATTTCTATTAAAATTGACTGCAGTATGCATTCTTTGGGATAGGGCTTTTCATCCTTCTCAATATAACAACCTTACTGAAAATTGTAGGGCTGTGTAACTGGAGGGGTTATGAAAGACTGACAGTTTTGATCAGACTTTTTAAAGTCTTTGAACAATTCTGTTGGAAATGTAGGAGACATTTTTTTCTTCCCTTTAAATGTTTGATCCTATATGAACTTCCTTTCTTGATAACATAGCATTGCTGATACATTTCATAACATTGCTGGGAGTTGTGATAGATCAGGTAGAAAACACAAGTTTACAATTTGGTAGGATACAATTAGTAAAACAGAGTCTGTCATGGGTTAAAGAGCAGGCAGTAGGATATTTTTAAGTTGGTACAGATTTTTTTAAATTACAATAGTAGCAAAAGGATATAAATAAGGGCCTGACTTTTTTCTCTTTACAAATACTGATTTTTAGCTGTTCGCTATGGTATATTACAAGTCTAGTTTGAGTTGTACAAGTCATCATGCATAGGAAGTGGTGTGTACAAGAAGTATGCTTTAATTGGCTCCCTGAAAGGCATACAGCTGGATATGTTTGAAATGATACAGTTCCTATTCTTTTCTCTAGAGAGAAAATTAGTTAGCTTTCCTATAAATTTCTCTTAATATAGTGAAGTGAATCTAGAGGAAAAAAAAATATCCTTTTGCAGATTTCTAAAGGGGCAGTTAGCCTGTGAAACTTTGTCATAAAATGCCTTTGAAGACAAGAGCTGGCTACATTCAAAACCAACAACAAATCAATCTCTTCTGCTTGTTTTTCTGTTTTTAAGGGAAAAATAGAGTATCCAGAACCAATGTAGCTTGTACTTGGTTAGAAAATTTACAAGTTGATATGATCAGGGAATAGCACAAAGGGCGCTGTTGATATGTATCTATATATTTAACAGTATGCTTTCCTCCTCATTTAATTTCCTGATCGCATCTTTTTGCAAGAGAAGAAATACTCTGACTGAAGGTACATTTTTAACATGCAGATTTTGCCCATACTCCACTTGCAAATCTCTTTTGTTCTTACAGCGCAGTGCTAATTTGTCGGGTGCCTTCTAGGTAGATTTAGCAGCTGGTCAGAGCCACCCTCACTTTCACACTGTTACATCCAGTAGTAGGTCTGATCTTTCTTATACTTAGCTCAGCCAGAATTTGGTCCTGTTTTCATGTGTTTGGATATATTTATTTAATTGGTATGCAGTCCTTGTTGTGAACACATGTTCAGACCCGCACTCAGATTGTTGTCCAGTTACAGTGTCAGACTTTTTAAAAGCTCCAACTTCTTCTTAGTTACCTGGCAAGGGTTAGGCTTCCAAAAAAAAAAAAAGTGTTCATATTAATTAACTTAAAATTAAATACAGCTGGACATAATGCAGTGACCATGTATTTTGGTACCTACATAGGCTGATTTTGAAGTCTAGCCCTCCTTTAGTCTGTCTTGCACTGGAGAATTTGTGCTTAATGTGAATGCAATTTTTCATCCTCTGTGTTCACAACTAATTCACCAATATGTCTTCATACATTTTCACCAGGAACCTGACAGCTGGGAAATCATAGAGGGTCTGAAAATAGGTCAGACCAATGTCCAGAAACCAGACAAACATGAAGGTTTCATGCTGAAAAAGAGAAAATGGCCTCTAAAAGGTTGGCACAAGGTAAATGTCTCATAGAACAGTCAAAAGCTTGTTACCTTATTTTATGAGTTGGGATCTTTTGTCTAGAAGAAATTAGCACATCAAATAAATGCCCAAGGGTTTGATGTGTGACCTTTTCTTCAAACTGTGTAAAGAATTAGTTTGCTTATGTCTTCCAAATGGCAGTGCCTGCTGCCTAATGCTGTATTCAAAATCTAGATGAAAGTTGTAAATAATGCAGAAGATGCCTTGTGATTTGGGAGGCTTAATCAATATCCCTTTTGTTCTTTACAATACTTTATAACAAAATGTAGCTGGGTACTGTGAGGAGGCATTGAGTTTACATTAAAGTACACAGGACTTCATGATAGGAGAGCTGAGGGACTTTTGCATGGACCCAAGGTGTTCGTATGGGAGACCATTCATTCCCCTTTAGGCATACTGACTGGGAAAATATGCTCAGCTTTGTCCCTGAATTTTGTTTGTCTTCTTGATGGCAGTCTTCTCTGTGGGCATGCGTTGGGATTATGCAGTTCTACCATTAGATGTCTCAATTTTAGAAACAAAACTAAATACCCCAAAACTCAAACCCAGATCTCCTGCTTCTGTTTACTTAATTCAGCAACATTTCCCCATGAATAAGTCAATCTCTTATTAGCCCTAAACCTGGTGTTATTGAACTCCTTTGTCTATTTTATACCATAATAATTACATTTCCCCCCTTTTTTTACTTAGCAACAATATGTGTGGCATTGATGCTCACCCGTCTTTTTGTAGCTGAGGGTAATTGAAGCAGGATAATCTCCTAGCACAGAATGCATTTTTACTGCAAAGGATACTGGAACCATTTGTTCTACATGATGTTTTTTCCTGGGAAAGCATTAATTTTGCTTTTTGCTAAACACAGTGGGATTTACTCAGGTCCATACAGTCCAGACTAGTATGGATTACACTTCTGATTTCTCTGTTATGTGTGAATGTTGTGCTAATTTACACATATGCTTGCCACCTTTTTTGTGCATGCTTGCCTACCTACCTTAGATTTTTTTTATTTTGCTTCATTTAACTAAAGTTTATAGTTTCAGCAACCAACCATATCCAGTAGTTGAATTTAGCTTGTGAGGATTAAAAGACATTAATCTGACATAGATGGACCACTGAAAGAACAGAAAAGGAGGGCCTCTTAAAAAAAAAAAAAAAACAACTAACCAAGCAAACACCCCCCAACAAAAGCAACAAACAAAAATACCCCAAAACAAAACAAAAATGTCCCTGCAAAACCAAACTCATAAACACACGCATTAAAACCACCCCAAACAAACAAAACCCCTACAAACCCCACCCATTCCCCAAAACCCCCAAACAATTGATTACATGTATAATAATGCATGGAATAGCCCACTGCTTCCATGCCTTTGGAATACATTATGTTCATGGCATCATGGAATGGTTTGGGTTGGAAGGGACCTTAAAGATGATATAGTTCCACCTCCCCTGCCATGGGTAGGGATGCCTAATAGTCGACCATCCAACCTGGCCTTGAACATTTCCAGGAATGGAGCAGCAATAGCTTCTCTGGTCAACCTGTTGCAGTATCTCACTACACTGTTCGTATGTTGTTTCTTGGATAAGTGTCTGTTTTGGTAAGGAACTTTATAGGAGAGCAAGAGGTGTCCAGCTTTCATAGTTCTATAAAGGAGATCATTACTGATGATCTGTTTTTCATGCTGGCTTACCAGTTACCAATGTAAATAATTTTTAATGTGGTTAAGAGCTTCATAGTTTGGCATCCTGCTCTACTCTGCTTCACATTTCACCTAAGGATCTATGGAAGGGATTGGTTAATAAGATTTTTTAATTATTATTATTTTTAAATTGCTGCTTCAATAACCTGCAGTTTCCTTAACAACACTTAGTGCTGTGAGGTCAGTGAGGAGTTCCAGAGACAGTAATTGTAGCATGTGTTGTGATAAGGTTCTGCTATCAAAGCCATAGCATTGTCTATCAGACATTGCATGTTATATTCTGACAGTTCTGTATGTGCTTTAGAAGCATAGCTTCAGAACAAAATGTGAAGAAAGGTTATTTTGTGTGTGTGTCCAACTTAAGAGAGGCAGAGCAATATAAAATTATTATCATGTTTTTATGAAGTCCATTTGTGACCATACCTACTTAAAAAAAATCCTGAACCAAAATCCCTCCTGTTGTTTTGACATCTTACTCAAGAAGCTGCAGGAAAGCACTGTTTTCTTGCCCTGCATGCGATATTGGTACCATCTGTTGTGCGACTGACATAATTTCCAGAACCATCTTCAGAAGATACTTTCCCATCAAGCTACTGACCCTGCTCATAGTGTTGGTTGAACAGGTTCACATCATGAAAGCATTTTCCTTCCTTCCACGTCAGACAGCTTAGAGAATCTAGGATAATAATTTGCTGTGTTCTAGATCTTAGCATAGATTAGTGCTTTAGGTTAAACTCTAAAAATATAAATCAGTTTCTATTAATTATCCTACAGTGTTTTTCTTTAGGATTTTATTGAACTGGCTGGAAAATGGGAAAAAAATACTATTCAATATCAATGTTTGTTAAGTTAAACCTAGAACATAATGTTGTAAAAAGAGAATCTAGTTTTTCTTGCTTAGAAGATAATTGTTGTCAAAAAAAGCAAGAAAATTATTCAATAATATTTGTCCTCCCTTTCCCTTTCTCAATCCTCCAGTATTTATCCTCCCTTTCCAACCCCAAAACATTCCTTAATTGCTACAGAGTAATATTTCTATTTTGCAGATGAATTATTATACGCAGTTTAAATTGCATCTGCTCATTAAGAAATAATTTGAGTGTTTGGCTTTTTTTTCTTTCAGAGGTTTTTTGTTCTGGATAATGGAATGTTAAAATATTCAAAGTCACCAATTGATGTGAGTAGAATTGAAGACCATTTTTACATTCGCATTGTAATTCTGCATGCCTGAGTGATTAAATCTCATACTCACTCTAAGCATATTTATGACAGGACACACATGAAAGTTGTTGATGGATTCAAAGAGATCTGTATATAGAAAGCATGTAAGGTTTTGATTGCTTTTTGTCCTCAGGAATTGTGCTATTTCTGACTTATATGAAAATAAAACTAATTTACTTATTTAATGAAAGTTCTTGTGAGATCAGCCTGATCGTTCATTTTTCTTTTTCAGTTTTTATGTCAGAGCTGATTATTATGATATATGGATAAGGTGGAGAATTGCTTATAATGTACTCAAAAGATATAAAAGGATAACATTAAATTAGTTAAATTGGATACCAATAACTATCAAGTGGTAGCAGCAGGGAGCTGAGAACTGTCCAATTTTCTCCTCTTCTCACCTACCTGTAGCAGTGTACTGGTGTGAACCAACACACTTTAACTTTGGAACTGACTCTGCACTGAGCACTTCTTGGGAGATACTTTTCTCTGTCTATAAATAGAGTAAGTGGTTAGTTATTCTGACTGCAAGTTTTATTTTTTAATATGGCTTTACATTAAAATGTTCATAAAATGGGAAACCATGTCAGCACCATATATTTTTCCATTAAATATAGTGAAGAAATGCATAATACTACCAATTTCTTACCCTCCTTTTTGGTTTTAGATACAGAAAGGCAAAGTCCATGGTAGTATTGATGTTGGTTTATCGGTTATGTCTATAAAAAAGAAGGCTCGTAGGATAGATCTTGACACAGAAGAACACATCTACCATCTGAAGGTAAAAAGCGGTGGAGATACTTACAGTCTTTGCATGCACTGTGGAAAAAATAAAGCTGGAAAGTATGTGTATATAGAAAAGTAGTATTTTGAATGCTTTCTTAGTACTGATTCTATTTCCAGGTAAAGTCGCAGGATTCGTTTGATGCATGGGTTTCAAAATTACGCCACCACCGGTTGTACCGTCAGAATGAGATTGTGAGATCTCCAAGAGATGCTAGCTTTCATATATTCCCTTCAGCCTCTACAACAGAGTCATCACCAGCTGCTAATGTGTCAGATGGAAAGGTATATAGTGCTTTTTTGTTGAAAGCTCATGCCTAATGATTTTGCTCATGGACAATTTAAGAGGACTCTGCTTGTAGTGACCGTAGTGAGGAGTTTCTGCTGTGGGAACCAACGGCCAGTGAAAAGGGGTGTGTGCAGCTGAAAAGCTGTCTGATTTAGCCTTCGTTAATGGGCTGCATGATCTTGCAAAGAAATTTGCCATCCCCATGACAGTTGCCCTTGCCTTTGTCCATCAGGGATAAATCTGTTTCTTTATTGTATTATTCTTTTTATGTTCTTCCTCTTAAGCAACAGCTTTGCTAGCTGGCGGTTAGTAAACACGGTTTGGTTATGAAGTTCTTGGTTTGGTTCTCCAACATGCTGTTCAGAAAAATATGCATCTTGGGGAATAATATAGTCGCATCACAGATGTCACTGAAATCACAATGTGTATTTTGTTTTCTTATTCTGAAGTAGGTGGTGATAGCACTGACTGAGCAATATAGCAACAGTAAAATTAAGCATTTTATTATGCCTTAGGTGCAGCAAAATAGCCTCCCCTGGCAGCCTCCTATACCTTGCAGTAACAGTCTTCCTGCTACCTGCACCACTGGTCAGAGTAAAGTAGCGGCCTGGTTGCAGGATTCTGAAGAGATGGACAGATGTGCAGAAGGTTAGTCTTTACCTTTTCATGTCGTGTTCTTTCAGCAAAACTTGCTGTTGATATAAAATAAGAAACAGTGAGTAAAAAGTGGTTAAACAGCATCTTTATGTGTACATGAAGTAGCTTTTCAGGTGATTCTGGTAATTATTTCAGGTAATTCTGGTGGTTGTGGTGGGAACTTCCCTCTTTGCAAGTTTTAGGATATTGCTTTTAAAATTTATCTTAATCTGTATTGTCTTAATGGATATCATTGTTAAAATACGATCAGCTTTTCAGGTCCACGCTTGTTGCTGATTCCCGTAAAAATAACAAGTGCTCAACATTTCTTGTAAATAATGAATAAACCAAAGTTTTGCTTAGATGCCTTACTACTAGGGATTTGGATGTTTAAGTTTTGTAATGAAATAAGGTGCCAATGATGGATATTATGACAAAAAATAAAAAAAGTACAACTGAAGCACCTAATTTATTTTTGTATTGTATCTATTTAGATCTTGCTCATTGTCAGTCAAACCTTGTGGAACTCAGTAAACTTCTTCAAAATTTAGAAATACTACAGCGAACTCAGTCAGCACCAAATTTCACTGACATGCAGGTAAGTATGCTTGAACATAAATCAACACACTGAAATGTTTGTTCTTTATGTTAAGGGAAACAGACATGTTGTATGTTAATTCAGAAAGATTTTCTGAAATACTAGTAACTCCTGGATGAAAGGCTTATCTTACATTTGTACCTTAATAATGTATGATAACATTTCATGTGTAAACAAATAACTGCAACTTACTGAGTTAAATAGAAACAAATCAAATGATTAAGTCATCTGCGGAGGAAAGCTAAGAACTGTTACAATAGAAATACATGTATATACTGAGTTGATATTTAAGGAGTTTTTGTTGTGCTGAGTAAGATACTTTAAGTTTTTAAGGAATGGAGACCCAAAGACTCTCAGTTGCATGCTGTAGAAAATAGTACAAAGGTCCCAAGGTTTGCATTGTTCAAGTTCAGGATGAGTTTTCCTCTTGGCCACAAGAAAGTAATAGCAGGTCCTAAATCCTAAATACTTTTTTTCCTTTTTCACTCAGTCCTCTTGAGTACACAAATCTCCCAGTGGTGTTGGTGTGTTGAGAAGTCTAGTTCCAATGAAGTAACCCCAAGAATTACCACTGATTTAAGGAAGAAGTGAACTCTCCATTTCTCTGAGTAGTACCAGAATAGAAATCTATGAGGATTTCAAGATCTGGTCCTAAATATTAATCACTCATGAGGAAGTTACATTAGTAGTTTTGCTAAATGAGATAAATATACCATGTGTTCATATAAGTGTATGTGGAGCTATAGCTGGTCACTGCTAAGGTTGTGGATCCTGGCTTTCTTTTAATTACTTTCTAATTTGTAGATGTCTAATGTTACAGTTCTTTACTAACTTGCTGTACTGTCTGTGTTGCTTGTGTCAACTTAATAGTACTTTGTTGCTTTTAACTATTTGTGTAATGTAGGCTAACTGTGTAGATATTTCAAAGAAAGACAAGCGGGTCACGAGACGATGGAGAACAAAAAGTGTCAGCAAAGAGGCAAAAATTCAACTTCAGGTACTGAATGCACACTGTTTTACTTTTCACGTACTTTCAGATTAACTTTTAAGCATGAAGTTTTATATTAGTTGAAAGTAGGAAGTCAAGGTACTGTCTTTTACGTTTCGGATTAAATAAATATCAGTTTGTTGTTTAAAACCTGGAGAAGATAATAAGGAAAGTATTGATTTTACATTTACTCATATGAAAACATTGCCATCTAGGGAAAGGAGTGGGATCTGAGTAAAAGTCAATTAAAGTGCTAAAAAGGCAATATGCATGCAGCACATCGGGGTACTGCTGTTCTACCTCAAACTTCCAAGGCCAGTTGAACAGGTGACATGAAGCTAAAAGGAGAAAACATGAATGAAATACTAAGCACATCAGGAATGTTACCAATGAGAAGTATTTTCACAAGGCTTCTCTTGTGAAAAAGGCTAGTATGGGAACAAACTGAATAAAAAGAGAATAAATTACATGAAGAAAGAATTTATTCTATCATGCCTTAGAGCTGAAAAGTGAGAGCATGGAAATCAGCCTAATATGCTTGCATCACTGCTAGATCCAGGGTGTCTTACTGTTTCATCAGAAACAGTTCGATGTTTTGGGGCCTAATCCAAAATATAATCTTTTTTATAATTAAGCAACTGATAATGAAGACTGTTCAACTGACTTCAGGAGCTCACAATCACCACTGTGCTGTCTGCTACAGAATGAATAAATGTCAGCAACTTTGGATCCATTTAAATTCCTTGGAATTCATGCAAATCTTGAAAGCCTTTAATATGTCCCCTAGAGGCACAATAAGGAGTTTTCTATGACTCATTTAAGATTATTTGCATCAGCTTTCTCATTGGAGTTGTGGGTGTTTTTTCTTTCTACCTGTTATACTAGATAAATCATAATAGGTTGAACAATGAAGCATCTGTCAGGAATAAAAACATTTATTAACAAAGGAATTTTGGTGATTGATGTCATATCCTATTACCTGTGTTTGAAGGATCACCGCGTTTCACTGCTGCTGAATAACATAGGCAAATAAAAATATCAGGAAAATGGATACAAGTACTTGGTGCCTAGGAAGAGACAGCGTCAACACTGCATTTATTCTTTCATACCACAGCTGTCTCAGAGAAATCTTTCTCCACAAAAATGATGATAAAACAAATTATGAAAGCAGTCAATGTATGATGATCTAGGGTAGCTCATGAGGAATTGCAAGGTGTTCCTGTGTTGCCTGCACTTTGCCAAAGTGACACTGGTCTGGGCTTCCATCATTTCGGCAACAAGTCTCAAACTGCTGTTTGTGGCTTGGCAGGAGCTGCGCTTCAGCTCCTGAAATTCTCAAATATGGTTGGTTTGCAGGTTACCCTGGGAGAGTTTGTGTGCATAGCACTGCTCTACATGGGTCTCTGACTTCTGGGTCACTAATAAACTCTGCCTAACCTGTGTCAGCATTAACTCCTGGCAAGCCTAATGCAGGAAATATAAAGCTTATTTTGTTAGAGTAAGGCATTAAGTTGTTGATGACTGGTATATGCATTCATTTAAAGTGAAAGAGAAACAATAAAATTAAATTACATCGAAGATTCCTTTTTTACTGCTCCATTTTCTTGCCTAGTTTGATTGGCTCAACATATTTTTTATTCTTCCAAGAGCTGCACTGTCTCATGAATGGTCTGAAGCTGTGATTTGTGGAAGATGGCCTCACTCTGACTGATTGTGTTATTCATAATTTGCTCATGTTGCCATTCCGCAAAAATGTGGATTTCCCCCAATGCCTAAGAGCTTTTTAAGCTTACAGTCCCATTTTGTTCTTCAGTTAGCCATTCCTTCATAGCTTCATTGGCCTTTTTTATAGGTCATTTTTTCAAGGCTACTCCAGTTCTTTATAAACTGTTTATCAGGGTATCCACTAGTGAGAATCACTTTGTAAAATTTGTAATAGGTTCTTCATAGTGCCTACACATGATTTGCTTAAGTGGTTGACATTTGGTACTAAGAAAACTTCCTTTCTCTATCCCCATGTCTCCATGCATCTCATTAGTTTTAGGGGATAGTACTAATACTAACATACTAACGCTAAACTAGTCTCACTATTAGATCAGTTTGAAGTGCTTGCACCTATTTTAGAATGAGCAGTCATCAACTACCATCCAAAGAGCCTCTGACAATAGGATATTGAAAGCTACCCTTCTGGGGAGCATAAAAATTAGGAAGCTCTATATATACTATCATCTTGTTCATGTGCAATGGGGAATGAGGATGTACTTTTTGCTAGCTCAGCATCTACTGCACAAGATGCAAGGACAGAATTCTCCCATCCAGATACTGTATTGTACTTGTTACCAGTTTTTGTTCCTGCTCACACATTCTTGAATATGAATGCTAGGTATATAATGTGTTTGAAATAGTTTTTCTTGTGAGAAAAGCTGCTTGCTTTGTTTCCTAGAAACATATACTTCCCAATTAGGTATACCAGTTCTGTATACAGTTAAAGTTGCTTACAGCAGTGACTAAAGTGGGGTTGCACCCTAAAGTAAAATTGCGCTTAGCATATGTATGTATGTTTGCAAGTTTGTGGGTTGGGTATTGCTAATTTTTTTAGAATTAAGTGCTTAATTTACAGTCCTTTATTAGAGAGTGATACATGGACTACTTCTCTGAAGAAAGATTGCTTTTATGAAGGAGGTTTATTTTGGTTTTAAAAGGCCTATTTAAAGTCTTATGAAAATGCCCTGCAATAATAAGTTAGTTGACCTGTATTCACTCGTTTTACAAATGATGCTTTTGCACAATATTTTGGGTTTGGATTTCCCCTCCACCCCTCTTTGGGTAAAAGACTAATTTGTCATTCTCATGAGCATCTAAAGGTCTTCAAAAGAAGAAAATATATTACTGAAAAGCAGTAAAAGGAGCTAATGTTGATTTGATTTCCTTCAAAAGCTCAGAATTGTGAAGTTCCAAGACTTTTTTTTTTACTTCTTACCTTTATTTTATTTCTTTGGAGAGTAGTTCTTTTGAGAACTACATAATATGGAACAACCTGAAAAGTCATCTTGCCCTACTGAGGCAAACGAAACCAGACCCAAAGACTGGCTTATTACCTTTTCCCTTAAATAAATGTCTTTATATCATAACTCAGATTATGATCTTACTTTCTTTTGTGTTGAAGTGAGTGTGGGGCTCTGCAGAGCTCATTGTTCCTATTTTAATAATGTATACCTACATTCATAATCTTGCATATATATATATAATATATATAATATATATATTTGTATATGTCTCTCTCTTATATATGTTCCTATTAGTTAAGAATATTTTTCCAGACTTATTCACAGGGTAGACAGACTTCTGTAGAGCACAGTGTTTACATTGTGAATGTGGTGCGTTCTCTGCTTTAACAGTTTGTTTTCTGTATTTTACTGATTATTTATATGTTTTTAATGCAAGAATTGCATGCTATAGAACAAAGCAAGGCTTTTCTCACCGTGATCATTAGACAACTTTTCCACTGTCAGTAGCACTGGCACTAATATTAGCCAGAGATTGAAGGGTATGGCCATTCTTAGATGTAGCAACCTTACCAGTGGGAATGTTACAGGAGCAATTAATCTACAGTAATTGATCTGCAGTAGCCTGTTCTTCAGCAAGATGTCCATGTATCCAGTCTATACCATTGTTATTTATATGGCGCCCAGGTTGCTTTCAGAAAATAAAAATGTATATGGATTAAAAAATACTGGTGGCTAAAAGTAAAGATATAGGGGAAGAAACATATGAAGGTATTGAAACTTGTTTTCTAAAGCAGAAAGGTGGCTTTTCTAGTCTTCTAAAATCTTAAAATAGCTTCAAAATAATGACATTTTGATCAGACATTAAATAGAGGGACTTTGATAAGTATAGAGCTCCTCTGTATTAGGCAATTCTTTGCTTGGCTTGGGCCATGGTGCATTTTCTTAAAAGTAAAAAAGTAAAATTGTGCAGGATGATGCAACAGTTTAGGCATGCAGAGAAGGAAGGAGTTGTTGGAATACTTAGTTTTCATTTGTGGTGCTTTATTTGAGATTTTCATTGCTTTGGAAGTCAAGACTTGAATAATGTACAGAAAAAGTAGCTGGAACTCAAAAAAGTGGTGTGTGGAGAAAATGAACAAATAGGCTCAAGAATGGACATGGAAATGCTACAGCTGTGCACAGGAATATATAAGCAAGCTCACTATAATATACACACTGAAAAGTTTTACCACTGAGATGCATGCATCTTGAATGACCACAGTTCATTCACTTCCACTAATGCAAAGTGACCTGTTTCAGAATTCATCTTCTAGATGGTCAAGTGACCCCCAGAAGGAGAGAAGGAGTTTGGGTTTTGTTTTTTTTTTTTTTTTTTTGCCTTGTCATAGCATCCCTTATGTTTTCTTATTCCGTATTGCCTCATAAGTCTGAATGGCAATGCTAATAGTTTTGGTTTTTTTTTGGTAGTCTTAGTGAATACACTGCAGTCCAACTCATCTGAAGATAATTTTAGTGAAGTATCTAGCTTTTTTTATGTCTTTGGCATACACAACTGAAAACATGTAATATGTCCTCAGAATGTGTAGGCCATTAGAGTTAACAAAATTGAAAGCCACTTAAAGATTCTCCCTCTCCCTTTTCTGATCACCTTTCATCTTCCCGTGTCCCATCACCCCTTCCCTTCTCTGTTTCTACTTCCTCTCTTCTTGCATTCACTGTCAGGAAGGGCCGGCACCGAAGGGGCAGTTCAGCACAACACGACGCCGGCAGAGACTGGCAGCTGCAGTGGCTACAACAGTGAGTGGATTTAAAAATCAAGGAATAACCCTAAAGATGGGAAGCTGTGTAACTCAAATGTGTAATAGGCTTATGAAAATGTTTCTTGCACTTTTTGCAGCTGTCCAAAAAGTGCAAGAAACACGCTACCCACTTTCAGACGAGTTTCTTAGAAGTGGTCTGGTCTGACACAAATGTGCTGCATAAATGGGGGTCTGAGCTTGCTTACATGGTGCGTATCCTCCTCCTTTATCCCAGTGCAAGTGATAGTTAGACTTGGCCCCTGCACTAATTAAACAAATCTTTGACATATTCTGCTATAATCTATTAAGAATGAATAATGAATTTATACTTTTAAGTAGTTTAAGGTTAGCCTTTTCATTTGAGACACTTTCTGAATACATTCCATAATCCCAAAAAAGTCATATTACTACCTCTAGTGTCTGCATTTAGTTTTGCTAGTTCTCTACAACTGGGACACAAAACCTGGAGCTGTGAAATCAAAGCAGGGGCTAGGAATTGGGAGGGGGAAGTGCTATTTGTGAAATCAAAGTAGTATTGAAAGGGTATCTTCAGCTGCTGCTTTATCAGAAAAGAACTTTTTAGGAATGCACAATATAGACATTAGTACTAATCAAGTGATGAGTACAATAGCTAGATAGGGAAGACTCTGCAGCCAAAGATTGAATAGAGCTTTAAATGCCCAAGCGGTGAATGTCTTTATCGGGCAAAAGTGTTCCAGGTCTGCTGCTTTAGCCCATAACTAAAATCCCTAGATCAGACAAAGCTTTTTCTTAAGCCTAAATACCTTGAGCTCCTGCTACTTGAACCACAGAACTCAGTTCCTGTTAAGCCCTCCTAAAAATTGTGGGAAATCTGTGTTTCTCCAGTTCTCAAATGAACTCATCTAAATTTAATCCCCTGTAATTAGCTGATGCTGAATGCTGTGCTCAGTAATTGACTGTTATTCTTATGTTCATCGGCCTGCCTGCCTGGCAGAGAAATCAACCCACTTGTCAGTTTATATGGCTGAGTAGTTTCAGCAGAAGTTTCTAACCAGTAAGTTCTGCAGTAGGTAAACAACACTGGAAAGAGTTGTACTAGGGAGTGCTTAAATAAAGCACATACAGCTGGACTTAGGTCACAGGGCAGTAGGAGTCCTGGGAATTGCTGAGTTACCTATGGCTGAAGTGAGGACCTGTTGAGAAAGTCTTGGCAGAGGTGCACAAACCTCAGGAGGAACGAAAACCAGAGGCACCAAAATGACTCTGCAGCTATTGCAGTGGTTGTGGCAATGTCCCATTCTTCCTGGCTGATGTTGCAAAGTGCTTGTCTATCCAAGGCAGTGAAGCTGTGTGTGCAGATTGAGTGCTGCAGAATTACTTCAGTGAATTGCATGGCAGAAAGAGGTTTTCCTTACAACCCACTCTACTGGGAACTGTCTGGTAGTAAAGTCAGAAGGAAGTAATCGTAGATATATGATTATATATAAAGCTCAACAGTGAAATGAAAAAAGGGTAAGTGAAACAATTTGGCAGTGTTTCTTGGACTTCTGCCTATTCAAGAGAATTAAAGAGTTTGTTCAGTGTTGATTTTTTTCATCTGTTTTGGAGAGTAGCTTGGAAACTTTTCTAAAAGATGCATATGAGGAGAGCTCATTGTTGGTCAGCAGTTCAGTATTTTTGGTTCTTGTATTTAAAGCAGTTAGCAAAGCAGCTACTTGTCTCTGTCATGTGAATGTGTAATTTTTGCAAGCAGTGTGACAGTAGAACATGTAAATGCTGTTTCTTGGTCATACTTTAAAAGGTTATTTTCCAATAAAATTCACTATGGAAACTTTGCTTTTCAGCCTGGCTGGCTGAGGTATGACACCGAAATTATGGATCTAAAGAGTGCTGTTGCCCCTACTTTCCACCTTCCCATGTGTGAGCAGCCTGCAGCTCCTGAAATCTGTGTGGAGCAGCCACTGGGGTAACCTGCCCTGAAAAGCTGTGGCTGCCTCATCCCTGGAAGCGCCCAAGGACAGGCTGGATGGGGCTTTGAGCAATTTTGGTCTAATGGAAGGTGTCCCTGCACATGGCAGGGGTTAGAAGTAGATGATCTTTAAGGTTGTTCAACCCAAACCATTCTATGATCCTGTCATCACTACAGGCACATGGGGCTGCAGGAACTCTCCCTCAAGCTTCTGCATTATAGCTGGGATTGTTTTTTTTCCTGCTTTCTGGATTGGTTTTAGCATTGGGTAGTGCTGCTCCTCCTCCCCCAGCTATCATGTAGCCATCTACTCTGCCTTCCTGGAGCCATTGAACCTTTTCAGTTCTTTCTGACACCTTGTCAGATAGTTCTGGGAAGATGCCTTCCGATTTGAGAAGTGTGAAGTTTTGTAAAGGAGACTTGAAATTAGCATACATTTAGTCACAATCTAGTTTTTGGGGGCTGTTGAGAGGGGCAGTCTGGTACTCACAAATATTATGGGGTAAATATCCAGTATGAATGGAAGGAATTTGTTCAACATCTCCTGCTAATGAAGTCTTTTTCATACGAGGCCAAAATAAGGTCCAATAAAAAAAATACTTTGTTGATATAGCTTGAACTCAGAATATGTAAGAGAAGAAAATAAAGTTTATACTGCATAGGTTCCACAGACCTGTAGTTTTATGTGCTAAATGTATCTGGAGATTGAGAAAGAGCAGGATGGAAAATGGTATTTTGCGGAATATGCTCATGAGTGAGATGATATGTGATAAACAGATACAACAGGATTTTGAGGTTTACACTGGGGAGTCAGAAATCTAAAACGTATATTGATGAAAACTTTTACAGGAAGGGATTGATAAAGCCATTCACTGATCTAATCAAGTAACAAGGTACCAATTTCAAATATTGATGGTAGTATAGAACTTGTCTGTTGGTAAAAATTCTTAGTAATATGACTTTTTATGTTATCTGCTGCTCTTTATCATGCCTTGGAAGACACATTTTATGCTTTGGTCCCATTTTTAATATTGAAAAATTTCATTGGGCTGCAGTGTAGAGATTCTTGATTTATGCATTTGATAAATATAATGAAATAATTTAATGTGTTCAATATGTTTAACAGTGCTTAATATTTAAGTAATAAAGTGTGGTTCTACCTGCCTGCCCTTTGCATTCAAATTTGAAAATTGGGTTCTTGGCCTGATTTTTTTACAAATATGTGTAAATGGTAAAATAAAATACAATATATGCTTTTATGTACACATTACATATATACTAGTAGTAGCCATACGCTGCATATGTAGCATATAGATAAACTGTTCTGTATATATGATGGGTGTATATAATTTATAAAGATTTGCTTGTGTATTTTTATTACCTGAGAAGTATAGGAGAAAGAAAGGTGGAAATGATAATAAAGTAAATTCTTTGTTTGATCTTACTAAACTGTTTGGCTTTACATTTAGTTATGGTTCGTGTACTTTAAACAAAAATCATGTGGATTTTTTATTTTTTGTTTTTTTTTTTTTTGCTAGAGTATTTTCCCTCTTCATAGTTGCCAATGCAGTTAGTTTCAATTCAAGATTTACCAGTAGTTTTGAAAAACTTCAGTGATGGATTTGACAATTGTATAGTTTATTTATAGATCTCTGGAGGAACTTGCATACTTCAACTGTTGGTATTGTAAGAACACTCACACTTACATATACTCTCAGATGTCCAAATATAAAGCAGCATGTGTCATGGTTCTATTTTCCAATCATCTTTTAAGTATTAGGAAATGGTTTATTTTTGTAATGGAGTTGAGATGCTCCATTCCTAGCTGTTAGTTATGTATTTAGGCCTTCTTTTGACTGTTTCAGTGAAAAATTTCAGGAGATTCTGCATCAGCTGAGCTGAGATTTAACACAGTAAAATGTTACATGTTCACTCTTACCATGTTCTTCACATTATGAGCTAAATCTTTTCAGAAGAAATTTGTATTCTGCTTCAAAAGATCTAAAGATTGATTGCACCTTATACAATATTTCTTCACTGTTTCTCACTGTAGGTCCCTTTCAGTGCTACAATGTCACCTGTTCGACTGCATTCATCCAATCCCAACCTCTGTGCAGACATTGAGTTTCAGACTCCCCCAAGCCATGTAACAGACCCTCTGGGGTGCTCTACTGAGTACATGAAGCTTCAAGAAGAGTTCTGCCTGATGGCACAAAAAGGTAACCGAAAATAATAAGCCTTTCTTTAATTCTGCTTCTCTGTTGTATTTCTTTACTACTTTCATTTAGTTATGGCTAGGAACTAGATGATCTTAAGGTCCTTTCCAACCCTAACTATTCTATGATTCTATGATCTTACCGTTCTTTACATGGGTGTCATGAATCTCGAGATAAGTAAGCTCTATATAAGAGACTTCTGAACTACTTTATGCATCTTGCAAATGTATGACTGAATTTGCAAATATTTTGTTTCTCAATAAAATGCTTTGTTTCTCCCCTAAGTTGAATCAGTATGTCACTGATATATACAATGTGTAGTTCACTTTTATGCAATGTCAGTGGAAGCAACAGAAGAGCATATTACTAGAATGTGCTTTAGAAATGCCATGTTATTGCCAATATATGAATGGTCCTACAGACTGAAAAATGCTGTTTTTAAAAGGGTTTGTTATCAGTTTGCTACCTATTATAGAACAAATGCAGGAAAAAACATGGGAGTGATATCTTTAAAAATGTCAAAAACCTTTTTAAAGAAAGTAATCCTCTTTAGCAGTGCAGTATTAAGCCATGGCAGAACTTTGTGGTTTTTTTTTGTTTTTTTTTGGTTTTTTTTTTGCTTGTTTTGTTCTGTTTCTCTGAAAAAAAAACCCAAACAACCAGAAATAAAGAATCATACACTGAATACAGGCTTTCCACATATACACCTTTCCATATGTTCAGTACCAAGAGTATGCTCTGATGATGGATGTGAACATACAGCATGCACATTGCAAACTCAATCTGTAAGTGATTATTTGGCATGGATTACTTGAAATGCAGATTGTAGTTTCAAATTTCTGCAGTTTTGGCATGGAAATCTCAGTGTCTTTATTGCTGAAATACTGTAATAGATGTCGTGCAGTTCTGTAGCTGAGAAAACACTTTTCTTTTTTCTTAGTGCATTCTCTTTTGAAGTCTGCCTTTAACAGCATAGCTATAGAGAAGGAGAAGCTTAAGCAGATTGTTTCAGAGCAGGATCTTACAGGACACAATGCTCAAGTAGCACACCTCAGACAGTCCCTCTCTCAGGTATGTTCTTGATTTGATTTCAAGTATATCTAGCTTGACAGATGCACTCTTTCTTTTGTACCTTGGCCATTTTCTGAGGTGGAAAGAGCAAAGAAAAAGCCAAATTCTTGACCAGAACTTTGACCTATGTTCTGTTATGGCATAGATCTAACCCTGTGTGCACGTGGAGGTGAAGGATATCGTTTGTTTGTGTAAGCATATGTCTGTTATGGCTTTCTAGAATAAAGAGAGAGGATCAAATGTTTTATACAAATGCTAGATATGTCTCCTGGAGCTGTTTCCAGCACAGCCAAGGAGATATTCTTTTTTCTCAATTTTAAAATTTTGGCTGTATTCAGCTTTGTTTTATATGTCTATGTCTTTAACTGCAAAAGGAATCTTGGATAAATTGGGTTTTCAGGTACACACCTATTATTGTCCAGCATCTCTCCCACTTAAGCTGGAGGGATTGTTATTGACTTTAGTGGGGAAGAAGAAGTAAAGTGACAGTAAATCTTCAGGTTGCAAAATAAAGATTTTAATTCGTTGTCAAGAAAAAAAAAAAGCCACTCAGAAGAATGGATTGATGTGGAGTACTGCATCTGTGAGAAATATGGGCAGAGGTTTAAAGGCAAACAACTTCACTCAAATGTGTATATAATTTCATGCACTGTTATTGGGTTGGAAGTTTTTGCTATGAGATTAAAATTGATGCATAATGTTTCTGTAGATAAAGATGCATATCATGTTACACAGATTGATTACTGTGTGTTGTAATAAAGAAAGGTTAAGGACAAGAGATAAGAGTAACCATTTACGGTTATTGATACTAATTTAACTGAGACCTGTAGAGACTTATTACTAACTTGTTTGATATAGGTGATCTTATTTTCCTCTTGTTCCTGGCCATCAGTGTCAATCTCAAAGTCACTGTCACACATTACTTCACAGTCTCAGTAGGGAATAAGTGTAAATTTGACCTTGATCAGATGGTTGGGTTTGACCAGTCTCATGACCGGATTTAGTCAAAGGATTTAGTCCTGGTAGATGGCTATTATAAACATGCCCAAATTGTTTCAGAACAAAGCAATATGGGATAATTTAAACTGTTTAGTGCCAGTTTAAGCTAGCCTATTTTACTTTATTTCAGTACATTCATGAAATCTATTTCTGAGGCTGCAGTAGTGAGAGGCAGAGGAAGATTCTTTCTCTGTTACAGCAGTAATTTTCTACTAAAACTATATGTTTGTGTGTTGTTCATTTCTATAATCCTCAGTGTTGGGGATACAGTTAAGTCAGTTTATGTTCTAGGTATGTAACATACTATACTTTTTCTGGATTTGAGAATCTTGCACATGAGTCTTTCTGGATTATAGACAATGTGTATATCTGCACCCAAAATTTTAATCTAGGTCAGGCTTTAAAAAAGGATCAGCAGATACCAGATACCAGTTGAATTCTGTTGATACTTGTGATGCTAATAGTAGTTTGAAATAAGTACACACATGCAAATATATAAAACTGATATGGATGTGTAAACACTCAATGATACTAGCAATTATGTTGTTTTTCCTGGAAACAAAGTAGTTGCCTTTGGCAGGCTTAAAGGACTGGTAATCTTGGTTCAGAAAAGCTGTATAGCTATAAACCAAGAATTTGTAAACCGAACCAAACCAAACAAAATGCCTCTTTGGGCATTTTGCAGGTAGTTACCATTGTTTTCAGTTTCATTCTTTCTTACTGCATTCAGTCCCCATTTCTGTAATATACATAGCCCACCAGTATACCTGCCAAAGAGCTACCTGATGCCATTATAACACTGTGGGAAAATATCTGTCCCTCCTGCCTCCTAAAAATCACTGAAGGCAAACCAACCAAATGATTAAAACATGTTAGAGAGTGTCTCAAATTAAGTGTCCCTCTAAATACGGAAGAAAAGAGAATTTGTGATTTCTTAGGAAATTGCGGGAAGAAGCTAGTTTTTTTTTCTTTTTTTCCTGTTTAACACTTGCTTTTTTAATTTTAAATGAAATGTGTAATTTTTATTTTAAGGCGCTCAACCAGAATGCTGAACTAAGGAGTCGCTTGAACAGAATACATTCAGAATCTGTTATTTGTGATCAGGTTGTCAGTGTAAATATTATCCCTAGTCCTGATGAGGTAAGATTTTGGCCTTTAATGGGTTATAGTACAAGCAAGCCTTGCTAATACTCACTAATAACTGAAACACACCTGACAAATTACAGGTTTTTTTCAGATTGGCAAGTGTTCATTGATAGAAAAAATAGGATTATGTAAAATAAAACTTCTGTCTTTTGTTTTGCATATGTTTAATCTAATGAAAGAACTCAGTTTGGTGTCTGCAGAGAAGCAGGGAAGGACTCCAGTTTTGGAATATTAATTGTTGGCTGTGAGAATTAGTGAGATTTTACTTTATTTGAAAGTGACACGCATTCAGCTGTAGCTATCCAATTCTGTATCTTAGTTTCTTGCCAAATCAACAGAGCAATTTAGTACTTAATGGCCTGATCTGGCAAGTGCTTAAAGGGCCTAATATTTAATATCTGGAGGGGCACTGCCGAAATCAAAAGGTTCAGACTATGAACGAAGCACTATACTAGTCTCATGTGTGCAACATTTAGTCTTTCTCATTTTGCTTCCCTCAGTCAACAGATAACCAAACATTTCTGTCAGTAACAAGTCAGCTTCTTTAATGAGAAAGATAAGTTGAATTTCTGAGCTGTAATAATGTTACAATTAATGTGGTCACTTTGACAACCATTCTGCTTGTATTTTACTGAAATATTTTTGTCATTTCCACTCATGCTTTTCTATGCATATGCCATTTCAATTAACATACTGTAGTCTCCTTAATTATCTCTTCTATCAAGAAAGGAAGGTGAAAATGTATTTAAAATTACTTTTGTTATTTGCTTTTTGAAAATATCCAAACAATTTTTCAAGCGTTCAGCATGTTGGAGACTATCAACAGAGGATAAGAGGTGAAGCAGTACCACAGCACAGACAGCAATCTGCAGTGAAGTCCTGAGCATCTTTTCTATTTACTTATTTATTTATTTTTAGCTGGTTTTTTTTTTGTGTGTACATCTTGGTCTTAGTACACTGTGCATGACTGAAGGTGTTTCTCAAAGAAATTCCCAGGTTTCTTATTCACTTCTTCTCTTGACTGCTTTTATGTATATATCTAAAATCTTGCCATGTGCAGATAATGCCTGTGTAAGCAACTTTTTCAGGTAGGGGCATATGTATTTTTCAGAGTGTCTCTAGCTTATACAAAACCTTAAAATTTTAATCACTTCCTCTAAAGATAACAGTTAAATGAGCTTCTATTTCCATTATAATTCATCAAATAACATAAACTGTCTCCAAGCCTACAAGCCCCAGTGAAAATTGAATGGCTTTTGACCTCTTGGCTTGTTTATGAATTTTATTTATTTTTTTTTTTATTAGTGCATGGTGCGGCAACTGTGTAGAGCATAATTCTACAGGATTAAGATGCCCAGAAAACCATTTGCAGGACTTCTGTAGTAAGATTAATAGGGATTGAGTTGCAATCTGAAGAGTTAACTGTGTTTAGAAGGACTTCAGTAGTTTCATCTGTGTTATTCCCCAGAAGAAACATGCTGTATAAATTGAAGGATGAAGTCAAAAGCCTGTTTCACTCCACAGCAGCAGCTTCTTTGGTGGAATGGTACATGGAGAGAATCTTAATTTTTTTCCTCCTTCCTTCTTAAAGCAATAGCCTGTAGGGTAGCATGTTGAAACCTGGTGTCCTTCCCATCAATAGCAGGGAAAGGAAGATATATTCCACTATTTAAATTACCTTCCCTCAATTGATATATACATAACACAATTTTGAACCCTTATATTGCTGTTAAATTCTCTTTATAATAAACTATAATTTAAATCCATAAAGATTTCCTTCCCTTTGGTAGCACTGAGTCACCATTACTGGCATAATTCAAATGCTATTTGGAGTGCAGATGTGGAATAAAAGCACATAAATAAATGTTATAATCATCCTCCTGAATATTCAAATATTTCAAACATCTGTTACTAAACTGGTTCAGAAGTGCATTTATATTCAAAGTAATTCCCTGACCTATAAATCTTTATATTTGAGTTTTGGTTGTATCAAAGCTAGCTCTGAGAGATGTAGTTTGTTATGACCAGGGGCTTTTCAGCTAAATTTCATGGCTAAATTAGTCTAGCACAATCCAGCTATTGTCCACAAAATCATTCCTCTGGGTACAGAACTAGATCTGTGATTATTCATACTGCTAAAACTTAGCACTTGGTGCTAAATGAAGACATGCATCTCGATGCTCAAAGTACACTTTATTTTGTAATTGTCAGTCTCATCTGTTAGGTACACAAAAAGGCCTGTCAAAATTCTGTCTTTACTATCCATGCTTATATTTGTCATAGAAAAATTACTCAGATTATTTACCCCATCTACGCATATTTCTTTTATATTAGAAATAATACTTTTATTTTTCTATGCTTTATTTACAGGCAGGTGAACAAATTCATGTCAGTTTGCCACTGTCTCAGCAAGTTTCTAATGAGAGCCGGCTCTCTATGTCTGAATCTGTTTCAGAGTTCTTTGATGCACAGGAAGTGCTTCTATCTGCCAGCTCATCAGAAAATGAGGTAGGCTATGACAGCATGCTTTGCTGTTGGACAGATTTAGGTATTGCTACAACTCATGAATGATTTTTCTTTTCTCTGTAATAATGGAACTTAGAATAAAAAGGTATGTAACGTGTAGATAAATGAACTTGAAGACTCCCTTGTGATGGGGTGCAGATGTTCCCTGTAGTGTAAAACTGAGTTCAAAGCTGCTTGTACCAGTAGCTTATGTTCAGTACATGCCCTTGCTAGACTATGCCCATTTCAGATAAGGATGATATAAACAGCAGCAATTTCATCTGACTATATGGTCAAGTAATTTAGATTGTAAAACATTCTTATAAAAAAAAAATGTCTTCTGGTAGACCTATAAAGTTATTATCTGTTATCAGACAAGTAGGCAAAAACCTGAAAAATTCACTCACTCAAGCTCAAAGTTGAAGCAGACAGATGCAGTTCAGGCTCCTGAATCATGTTGCTGTCCACAGCTTTCCTGTGCTATCCTGAATAAATTCTTCAATTCAAAAAATGTATTTATTTTTTGAAAATACCTTTTATAAAGCCACAATAGTGCTACAGTCTTCCATGGCGCTTCTGTAAAAGTAGATAAGAATGTGCCGCGATATCTTCCTCTGACAAGGTTTGCTCATGTGCCATGAGTTTGTACAACCGTGAGCAGAATTTTTCATCTAAAGAATGGAATGTTCCCTTATCTTACTGCTTCTGGCAGCAATACTCCTGTCAAGTACCTGTTATCTCAATAGTCTGGATTGCTTATATCAGCATGGAAAATTGGTGTGCCTGTATATTATAAATAAAATGGAAACTTTACAAAATCACTCCCAAATGGTATAGGCCTTATAATAAATATTCTGTCAGCAGTAAATACTGTAAAATACTTTGAAAGTAATATTTTTGGGAAAAAAAAAAGAAGAAAGTAGAAAAATAAGAATAAAATACAAAAAAGTGAGAATAGAAATAGAAAAAAAATAGTCTGAACATTAATTCTTATTTTGCAAAATGATGGGTCAATGTTTATATACATGTTTTGCTTAAACACAAGCTGTATTTTGTTGTTTGGCTCTTTATAAGGAGCACAAATCTAACTCCAGCTCCCATTCCCAACACATTGCATTTTCAATCTTTTGTTCATCTCTGATCTTGTTTGAAGTAACCCTTTTGTAAAGTTAATGCCTGTATTTAGATTCATAGTAAGGAATTCAGAAACAAGGAGAGCATAGCATTTGTTTTGACACTTTTAGCCAATTGAAACCCCCAGTTAATTTAGTAAAAAGCTCTGATTGGGTGGAGATGATTTCTTTGAATATTTGTGTTTCAGTTAATTATTTTTGCCTACTCTGTCAGTGTATTTTATATGTATTTGTTTTAATTGATATTTTCCTTGTGTTTTAGGCTTCTGATGATGAATCCTATATCAGTGATGTGAGTGATAATATATCTGAGGACAACACCAGTGTTGCAGACAACATTTCCCGGCAAAGTATATGTTATGTTTTAGCCTTTGGGAATTATGTTGGTTATGTTCATATACCAGATTTACTGCATGTCTGCACAAGACCAACTTAGCTGAAATCAGTGAAGCTGGACTTGCTTGTTCTGGCAGTGATTAGGTTCAATGGCTATGTCTGTTTTTCTTAATCTGATGCTTTTTAATATGGTGTGATAATAGTTTTTTTTCCTTTCCAGTTCTTAACGGTGAGCTAACGGGAGGTGCATTCAGGAACGGGCGGAGAACTTGTCTCCCAGCTCCTAGCCCTGACACCAGTAACATCAATCTGTGGAATATTTTGAGAAATAACATTGGCAAAGATCTTTCCAAAGTATCCATGCCTGTTGAGCTAAATGAACCTCTGAATACCTTGCAACATCTTTGTGAAGAGCTGGAATACAGTGAACTTTTGGACAAGGCTGCTGAAACAGATGATCCTTATGAGCGCATGGTAATAAATTTAGTTTAGCACTTCTTATGTCTATATTAAAACGGGAGCTGTTGAATGGAGGTCTGTGCAGGGACCTCTCTTCTTCTTCCCTGTCGGGTGAGGCAAATGCTGTGAACAATTGCTGGTAGTAGGTTTGATCTGAGTAAGGCTGAGGGACTTGTCTTCAGACCAAGTCCTGCAATTGTGACTCATTGATGTGAAAACTGATCTCACTCTCTGGAATTGTGTATGTAGACACTGGCAGTTTTTAACCCTGCAGCATCCTTTCCTGGCTTTCAGTGATCAAGTCCAACAGCCTCCAAGAGCTAATCGATTTTGTGGCTGGCTTATGGTCAATGGTCAATCTTATTATCAATAAGATGTCATCATAGGCAATTTCTAATAGAGAAGTTTCAAAACACCAAAACAAAGTTTGCCTCGGCAGCCTGACTTCAGATCCCCTGTAAGTATGTCTTGGTTTTTTAACTGACAGTCCACAGCTTACGTTCAGTTCTCAGTGTTTTGATCTGTCATTTCTCCTTTTCCTCAGAAGAAACAAGGAAAAGGCTGTTAGGGCAAGTTTGGTATTGTTTTTGCTGAACTACTGTCCTCTAATACGAGTTGGCAGCATTGTAGATAACTGGGAAAAGAGAGGTTGCCTTTGCCTGTCATCTAGTCATGCACTCAGGTTCATGAACTACATGTGGCCTGCATGAGAGTGTGGGGTCCTAAACACTGGTATTTTTTCCTTGCCACTGAAGAAGTTGGACCAGTCTTATGATAAGGGGTTTAATTATCATCATCACATGCTGTTCTCCTATAAGATTCCTTATGTCCCTCATAAAAGGGAGATCCTGTTAGGACTGGGCAGGGTTTTATTGAATAAAGCAGACTGCTTATAGGACTGCCTCCTTTTTTGAACAGCTTGGAAGGTGACTTTTGAAGGAGTCAGGAGAGTTCAGGAAGGAAAAGCCACGGTGCAACTTAAATCTTCCTTGGAAATGTAGATTCATAGAATCGTAGAATAGTTAGGGTTGGAAAGGACCTTAAGTCCCCTTCTCTGCTACACATCTTTAGTGCAACAGCTGGGATATGAGCCAAACTTGTAACAGGAACCTTAAAAATGCATATTGCACAGAATTTGTACCTGGCGGAGGCGCTGAATATCCAAAGCTTAGTAGCAGTGCTGTGAATATGTACCTGGTTCTTCACTGTTCTCTGAAAAATTCAGACTTTGCCATCTTAAATAAGCATCCAAAAGTAGTGGAAACTTTTTTCTTCTCATTACTCTACATAACCTGAGGATAGTAAAACCCTTCATTTCTCTGTTGTGTCTTATAGTTACATTCATGAAAAAAATTGAATGAATGAAGGTTTTGCTGTTGAAGAAAAGCCCCTGAAAAGGGTGTTAATTCTGTTGATGCTGCATTTATGAATAATATGAAATGAATAGAGAATGGAGCACTCATTACACAGTGGGAAGAAAACAAAGCATATAAAAACTCACATTAGTGTTATGTCCCTGGTAACATGAGGAGAGGGGGACTTGGTTAAGGTTCGCTCCGTTGTTAGCAGATTATCCATAGCTGAGCGATTTTTATTCCTGTATTGCTTTTCTGAAGTTTTGTTGAGACTTGTGAATGCCTATTGTGATATTATTTTTTGAAAACTCTGCTAAAAGGTGCTGTAATCTAAATTACAGTGGCGTGTCACTTAATTTATTACTCTCAGCTAGGCCTCGTTTAAAGATTACTAAAGTTTGGTCTTACATGTAGATAAGAGGGCTGATGAGGCTGCCTGTCTGTGAACGATCCTGAGATAACTCTGCATTAAGGACATTCTAAGTGACAATTGTTTATGTTTGGCACTAAGTAAAATAGTTCCCATAGCAGAATGGTATGTGATCTTGTCATTAGAAGTTATCATATAGTACTTATTCATGGGGAGCATAGATTAGAGCTGGGTTTGTGGTTTACATCATTATCGATAAACCTGGTCAAAGGCAGAGAAACAGTATCTTGTGCAGATTGTTATTTTAAGGGACTATTGAAAGAGGCTAACTGAGGCCATGAAGAAAAGCAAATTACATCAATGAAAGAAATGCAGTTTATACTAGTTCTGGCGGGGATGTATGGCTTCACTCTTAGGCATGCTTCATTGATCCAGATTTCACTCTGAGTGGAGTGAGTTGTGTGATTCCACATTGTGATGGCACATGTACAAGAATCTGCCTATTTTCATGTTCTTTTCTGTATTTTCACAGGTTCTCATAGCTGCGTTTGCAGCATCAGGCTATGCCTCTACATACTTCAGAGCAGGAAGCAAGCCATTTAACCCAGTGCTTGGTGAAACTTATGAATGTATTAGAGAAGACAAAGGATTTCGATTTTTCTCAGAGCAGGTAAAGCTTGTTTTAGATAGACCTGTTTAGATTTAGATTTTGGTTCCTTTTTTTTTTTTTAATTTTATGGAGTAACCTTGTGTTTTTCTTTCTAATTAGGATGGTTTGCTTCCTTGGTAGTAAAGAAAGTTTGCTATTATGATAGAAATTCTTTAAATACTAGATGGTACAGTCTTCTGTAGGAATCACAAGGAAATATTGGAAGCTCATAGTGTTTTAAGTACAAACTCAAGTTGCATCTGTTTTTGTTGCAACATAGGCTAAGAAATGGTGTGGGCTGTTTAGTATTGTCATATTACAGTTCAATTGTATTGTCTTAAAAATAAAAGTTAATTGTTTTTTACTCAACCTGTTTTCCAGGTTAGCCACCATCCTCCCATTTCAGCCTGTCACTGTGAATCGAAGAACTTCGTGTTTTGGCAAGGTATGTTTTTTAATACAAAAGCACAAACTTCTTTTTTATTAGCAAATAAAAACTTTGTACAAGCTGAGTTTTGCATTTGAAATTATTCAGAATTTCTATACTTATTACTTTTGTAGCAACATTTTACAAACTGGTGCTCTGAATTATTTCACTTCAAATTCTTATTTTTAAAAGTGAGCAGATGTGTTACAGCTTCCCTTGTCACTTGCAGTCTGTTTATACTTCTCCATTTAAAAGCTTCTTACCAAAAAAATTATTTCTTACAAACATAAGCAGTTTCTTTTACACAATTAAACAAGCAGCTCTTTCTTTCCTTGTATCTACTGGCATATGTCTTTAATTTGAATAGAATATTTTCACAAGAGATTTGAGAGTTGTGTAACACAGGCATGACTTTAGAAGAAAATCAAACTTCTCTTTAGTTTTTCTGACCTAATGTCATTTTCTACTATTTTTTTTTGTTGTTGTTCCTTCTGTATTTTCATAGCAATCTCATACTGTCATGTTTTAAACTGGGTGGTCTAGCAGAAATATCTCATGTGCCACTTGTGCATATCACTGCAATGGGGAGACTTTGGTCTTTTCAGTTTTTGTAAATCTTTCACATTTGTAAATTACATTCAGATATCAGGTGGAAAAACAAATTCTGGGGGAAATCAATGGAGATTCTGCCAGTTGGAACCTTGAATGTGACTCTTCCAAAGTAAGCTCCTTCCCATTTCCTTTTGATTTCAGTCTTTGCTGCCTTGTGAATGGATTGGGGGAAGTCTGCACAGACATCATTGAATTGTACTGGTGAGAGTCAGTGGCGAGCTCAGATTTCTCCTTAGTGTACAGATGGGGATATGCAAGTTTTTTTGAGCTTAAAGATCCATTTGAGTTTTTGGAGGAAGAATATATGAACTCTCTCAAAAGCAATAGAAAGGGGATGAAAATGTTTTAGGAGATAGAATCCAAGTTTTACAAGTACAGTAATGATCAACTGTTCAGAACAAGGATGCAGTGTAGGACTGTCAGCAGCTGCTGTTGCTCTCAATACTGAGAAATGTTCCCTCAGAACAACCAGTAGTAACAATGTAAGGACATTTTTCAAAATGCAGGTAAGCCCAAACTTATTCTTCAGATGTTGACAGAGTAGTTAGAAGAAGTTTCACCACCAGTAAGACTAGTTGCAAGTTGTAAATCCTGAGTATATGCAAGAAGAGGATATTTTAAGCGTCTGCTGTTTTTTGCAGTACTATTCCTGCTCCTGTATGTAGCAGCCAGCCTTTCTTTCTGCTTCTAACAGTATGGGATCACTCCACTTTGCGTCTTTATTGACCTCGTGAAATTGAAGTAAATGCACTCAGGAGTGTCTTTATCTTCTGTCTTTGTGCTTGCCCCTCAGCTCTGAAGGAGGATGTACTTTGCAAAATATAATTCTCTCAGTTTATTCCCTTGCTTGACGAGAGATGCTCTGACTCTGTAGATGTTACATAGGGAAAGGGTGATCTTCTAGTGAGCTCCTGCTTCCTTTTTCCTTTCTGTTATCGCCTTTCCATCTTACTTGGTTCTACTTGTAATTTAATTACATTGTGTGCTTATAGCTTCAGTTTGGCCTTACATTGACATTTGAGTACTGTCCTGCCCCTGAAGGAATTATTGCCAAAGCACTTAATGCTCTGAGCACAGTGAATGTGCCATGCAGGGGTTCATTGGTTCATAGTGTCTTGATTTGTGGTTTGTAGCAGCATTCTTCAGTTCTCTGCTATATAGCTTAAGTGGCCTTCTCTGTGGAGGATTAGTAATGTATTGAGAACAAGTGCTTTATTAAAGTAAGCTGTTGTTTCAAAAGTTCTTGAGGAACATGGTTTTGTATTTATGATAGTGGAGTTATGTTTTACTTTTCTTGTGTGTCCATAATGATTATGATTAATGTATGTTACCAATGACTTGTTAATCTGTTCTTAGGTATGGAGACTACTACGTCTGGAACAAAGTCACTACTTGCATACATAATATTCTTAGTGGGAGGAGGTGGATAGAACACTATGGAGAGATAACTATCAGAAACACAAAAAGCAGCATTTGTATTTGTAAACTCACATTTGTCAAGGTAACACGTGTTCTAATACATATCATATATTCACAGAACTACGTATTTCAAGGATTTATCAAGTTGTTTCTTAAGTATTCCTGAAATTCACATTCCACATTTTGTCTTATCAACATTTGTAAATATGTAAATTGCAAATGGGAGTGTTATGTCAAGCAGCATGACTCTATTCCACTGAACATTTGATACCATTTGATACCAGTGTTGCATTGCTGTATCGCTGTGTGCTATACTGTTGTTGGCTTTAGGTTAAAAATCAAATGTCAAAATTTCTGTTACTGCAATGAAATGCAAAGTCACTGTAGACTTCTGTGCCATTTTACTTCTGCCTTTACTAGAATTTGGAAGTCAATATTTTATCTCTTTACATTAAATAATGCTGCTTTGGTCACAACATTTTAAGATTCAGGCAAGGACCATATATAAAACCAGACCACTTTATAGCTATGTCGCTATCAATTATTCTCTCTAAAAATAAGTTTGTCTTCATATTGCAACAAAATACATCAATACCATTGCAGTTATGGTGCATTACTGTAAATCTGAAATTCATGTCTTGATGGATTTCCTTGAGAATGGGCAACTGGCTCAGTAGGTAAAGCTATAAGGAATAAGTATGTCTAAGAAAAGTGAAACAGAAAAGAGAAACAGAAGGCAACAAATAATAAGTAATATCAGCTGAACATGTTCCCTGCTTTACCCAGTAGTATGCAGCATCAGTCAAAGGATTCCTTTACATGTACAGGTATACTCAGTATTTCTCCATATAGAAAGAAGAGTGTTAGCTGGCTGTGATCTTGCAACTTTCAGAGTGTCATTTTTGCTGAATTGTATGGGATTTAATTTGGGTTGATGAACAGCAGTATAGCCCCCAAGTTATATCAAATCCATATTTCAAATTATTCAGGGATTCTCATACACTAGATCAGTTCATATTCAGATCATTTTAATTTTGAGTTCTGATATTCTTAGTTCCACGTGAGCTGTTCCAGTACAAAATTTGCACAGTAAATGCCACACAATTAAGATTTGTGCAATATCTGTATTGGTACAATGGGTAATGCAAAAACCAGTGTTAACTAGTAATTTCTTCTTAAATTTGCAGGTGAACTACTGGAATTCAAATGTTAATGAGGTCCAGGGTGTTGTGATAGATCAAGAGGGGAAGGTGGTTCATCGCCTTTTTGGAAAGTGGCATGAAGGCCTTTATTGTGGGGTTGCACCTTCAGCCAAATGCATATGGAGGCCAGGTAATAACCTTGTAATAAACTCTGGCAGGCACTGTAGTGTAACTCTAAACTGTGAAAAGCTTGTTTAGCCATCATTTAAATACACAAAATACTACTGGAGATATTAAATTTCTGGCTAGACAAATAAATAAGTGTCCTGGGTTCATCTGTAACAGTTATCTTTCTCCTTCCTAATAGCTGGTGCAGTGTCGTGTTTTGGCTTTAGTTTGAGAACAGTGTTGATAACACACCAATGTTTAGTTGTTGCTAAGTAATGCCTACTCTGATCAAGGACTTCTGAGTCTCTCGTGCTCAGCCAGTGAGGAGGGGGACAAGAAACTGGGAGGAAGCAGAGACAGGACACCTGACCCAAAGTAGCCAAAGTGGTATTACATACCACAGTACATCACGCCCAGTATATAAACTGGGGGGAGTCACCCAGAAGGTTCAGATCACTGCTTACATCAAGCAGGGTATTGGTTGGCAGGTGGTGAGCAATTGTATTGTGTATCACTTGTGTTTATTAGTTTTGGGTTTTTTCCTTTCCCCTTTTAGTTTTATATTCTCTCCCCTTGTTACTTCCCTTATAATTATTATTATTAGTAGTAGTTTTATGTTACACGTTAGTTATTGGACTGTTCTTATCTCAGCCCATGTATTTTCTT